>PVIJ01024747.1:0-11776 GCA_004024925.1 Scalopus aquaticus
CGCAGCCCCGCCCGGCCGCCCTGACCGCCCGTCCTTGCAGAGGAACGAGTACCTGCTGGCGCTGGTCGCGGAGCCCCGGGATGCGCTGCTGCTGGGCCTGCGCCTGTCGCCCCGCCGGCTGCACTTCCTCTTCCTGAGCGAGGCGGCGGCGGGCGCCTGGCAGACCCGCGTGTCCTTCGGGAGCCCGGCGCTGGCGGACGGCCGGTGGCACACGCTGGTGCTGGCAGTGGCCGACGGCTCCTTCTCGCTCACGGCGGACTGCGGCCGGCCGCTGGACATGTAGGTACCGTGGGGCGGGGCGGGCGGGCCGGGGGCCGCAGGGAGCCGCCGGGCGCCCTCGGGCGGGAGGGGGGGCCTGGGAGCCCCAGAGTGGGTGCGGGCTGAGGTCACCGGCACCGCTCCCCCGAGGCTGAGGCGGGACAAGCAGCGGCAGGTCACGCTTGGCCGCGGCCCGGAGCCGCAGGGCGGCGCTGCCCACACACGTCCAGGGAGAGGGCAGAGCCCAGCACCTGCGCCCACCAGGCCGCAGGCCAGAGCCCGCGCGCGCCGCCGTCTTCTCACCTCAGGTCCCGTCTGGGGTGAGAGGATGAAGATTCCCTCCGCTCCAGCAACACGCAGAATGACCCTCAGTGGCCGGACACCCCTGGGCACTTGGGGGCTAGACATGGCACGGCCCTGGCCTGGGGTCCCTCCCCCGACACTGCTCTCAGGCGGCTCCTGCCGCTCTGTTCTCGTGAGCCTGGTGCCGGCGAGAAGGACCCCAAACATCCACACACTTGAACACCCCACGCAGCGCCCCCCTTTCCGACACGCGTGGGGCCCCGTAAACCCTGCCCGGGGCCCTGAAACTGCCCCGATGCTTTCAGAACAGCCGATGTGTCCTTTCCCGCCTCCCTCTCCGTGCGCGGAGCCCGGTTCTTTGTCGGCAGCCGGAGGAGGACCAAAGGCCTGTTCACGGTCAGTACCGGGCCGCCGGCCAGGCCTCCCCCGCTCCCAGCCCCCTGCCCGGCGTCCCGCTGACCGGCTCGGCTGTGCGTGGACAGGGATGGGCAACAGGAGGGACAGTGGAACTGCACACGCCGCACACGCCCCCGTGGCCTTTGCACGTCTCCGCCCTGACCCTCGTCGGCTCGCGCCAGGCTGCCCAGTGAGCGGGCGCCTGCCCCTCCCCGCGTCCGTGACTCCGCCCCGGGGCGGGGCCTGTGCGGGACGAGGGTTCGCCCCTGCTCTGCGGCAGGTGGGGCTGGCCCAGAGCAGGCGCCCCGCAAACGTGGCCTGTGGCAGGCTGGGGAGGGGACAGATGGACGGACGGAGGGACGAGGGAGGCGGGGAAAGGCGGCTCGGTCCCCAGGTTGGGCCACCAGATAGGCCATCGCACCTGGCACCCTAAGGGGCGCGGACCCCTGCACGCCCCGTCCCCGCGGCAACGCGCAGACCTTCCTCAGGGTTCTGAGCGGTCTGAACCCCCCCGCCCCGCTGAGCCCGCCCGGCCCCCGCACGTGGGGACTGGACGCGTCCCCCTCTCTGCAGGGCCTGCTGCGGCAGCTGGTTCTGCTGCCCGGCGCGGACGCCACGCCCAGGTTGTGCCCCTGCCCGAGCGCCCAGCTGGCCACGCTGTCCATCCCCCCGATCCTGCGGGGCCTCCCGGGGGGGCCCGAGGAGAACGAGGTGCTGACTCACGCCTACGGTGAGCCGCCGCCCCGCCCCGCCCTCCGGGCCACGGGGCAGACCTCCGGGGGGCGGGCCGCCTGGGGCGGGGCCGGGGGCCCCTGCTCCGCGGGGCTGCAGCCCCTTCCTGCGCCGCCTCGGCCCCGCCCCTCGGGCGTGCAGCCCCGCGCCCGTCTGGGGAGCCGCCCGGAGCCGGCAGGCTGCGAGCTAGTCCTGGAGGGGCGTCCCGGTCGCGCCCGGCGGTGTCTGGGGACTCCGGGAGCGGGGCCTGGCTGCTGTGACTGGGCCTGGGGGCCGGACTCGGACGCCGGGAGCTGCGGGCTGGCCGCGCGTCCTCGCTGTGGCCCGGCGGTGGGCAGGGCGGGGGACGGGAGCCCAGACTCGGCCTCCTGGGCGCCCACGCACTGGGCCCGTCCCCCTGTCTCCCCAGAGGCCGACCTGAAAGTGACGCTGGGCGCCCGGCCCCCGTGCACCAAGCTGCAGGACGCCCAGTTCTGGCTGGACGCCGGCCGCAAGGGCCTGTACCTGTGTGTGGGCAGCCGCTGGGTCTCCGTGCTGGCAGGTGAGCGGCGTCTTGGCTGGCCACGGCCCGGGGCTCCCCGCAGGCGGCGTCTGAGGGTGAAGGCGTGAGGTCCGCGACTGCTGGGCGGGTGGCACCCCGTGGCCCCCCGAGAGCCGGCCTCGGGGGCCCTCTTGGGCCAGTGTGACTCAGCAGCAGCAGAACGACCCCACAGGGCCGGGGCCTTCTCCCATGCGGGCGCCGGTCTCCACGGTGGCCCTGCTGCTGTCCTCAGCTGGGCGGCCCTGGGCACAGCAGCCCCCCCCACGGAAGGCGGCAGCGGGGTGAAGCCGGACACCCTCCGGCCCCAGGCAGGGGTCCTGCCGGCGCTGCAGAGAGCAGCCCCCAGGCTTTGGGGGTACAGCCTTGCTTTCAACCCACTGGCGGGGGTGTCAAAGAGGAGCTTACATCCACCTCCTGACCACGCGGGGCGAGGCCGGGGCTGGGCGGGGCGCTGACCGCGCTGCTGGGCGCCGTCGGGTCAGGAAGCGGCTGCAGCTGAGGTCGGGGCGGCCCCAGGAGGGGGTGCGGTGGCCTCTCCCCGTCACGGGGTTCGGGGTTCCTGCTGGCCCGGCCTCCTCTGTACCACGTCTGCGCCCACCGCCTGGCTCAGCTGCAGCAGCGACCCAGCCGGCGGCATCTGGGAGCAGAGCGGGGGCAGCTTTGCCGCCGGCCGGGCCTGAGCCGCCCAGACTTGGCCCCACCAGCACCGCTGCGGGCACAACCCTGGGGCCCGGCACCCGGCTCGGCCCGTTAGCTCCTCAGGGCGTCTGCGGCCCGAGACAGGCTGCCCGGGAGCGGGGCCAGGAGCACCCCAGGGCCGCCGGAACCCCAGCCCTCTCGGTCTCTCCCGCAAGCCAAAGAGAAGCTGGACTACGTAGAGGAGCACCAGCGCCTGCCGACCCGCTCGGAGACGCTGGGCATCGAGGTCTTCGCCATCCCCGAGGCCGGGCTCTTCGTGGCCACCGCCAGCCGCAGGGCGCGGTCGGCCATCTACAGGTGGACGGACGGCAAGTTCGCCTCCTTCCAGGACATCCGCACGCACCAGGCGCAGTCCTGGCGGCACTTCACCATCGGGAGGAAGGCGAGTGTGCGGCCGCCGCTCTGGGGCTGCCCGCGGGGGACGGCGGGTCCGGCCACAGTGGCAGCCGAAGGGCCGAGCCTGGGAGGGCCTGGCCCTCGAGGCCGCCCAGATAGCCGGGCTGGGAGGGGCGTCGGGGTCTCTGCCTGCGTCTGGGCGCTGGACCTGGGAGCGGGGCCGGCGCGGCCGCGGAGGGGCAGCGTGGCGGTGGGTCAGGGGCGGCCTGCGGTCAGGGGCCGGCTCAGCCGCGTCCCCACCGGGCAGGGGCGGGACCGAGCCGCACTGGCCTTTGCAGGTCTTCCTGGCCGTGGCCAACTTTGAGCCCGACGCGCGGGGCCGGGAGTTCTCGGTCATCTACAAGTGGAGCCCTCGGCGGCTGCGCTTCACGCCCTACCAGCGCGTGGCCACCCACAGCGCCCGGGACTGGGAGGCCTTCCAGGTGGCCGGGGAGCACTTCCTGGCCGTGGCCAACCACCGGGAAGGTAGGCCAGGCGGGCGTCCACCCTCAGCCCGTCCCTGGGCTGGGCCCCGCAGGGGCAGGGGCCGGGGCCACCGGCCCTGGCACAGGTGCGCCCACCTGACCGCGCTCACTGGCCCCGCCCGGTGAAGCTGGGAGCATGTGGGGTGGGCGGGCCGGAGGGTCGCTGGAAGAAGGCAGGGTCCCCCAGAACCGGACCGTCCATTCTGGACAGAGCCCGCCGTGCAGTGTGTGGCGGGGGTGGGGCCGGGAGGCCGGGGCCCGCCTGCCCCTCGAGAACGCGGCCAGCCCGCTGGCCCTGTCGGGGGGGCGGCAGGGGCCGAGGGGCAGTGGTCTGCGGGGTGACTGCGCTGCGGTCACCCGGCCACGAGCCCTGGGAGCTGGGGGCTGGCTGGTCTCGAGGCGCAGTGCAGCCCGCCCAGGCTGGCCGAGGCCGTGAGAGCCGGGGCCAGGCGTGGGGGCCCGGGGGCCGCCTCCTGCTCTCCGGAAGGCGCCGCGGGGACACAGCGCCCCCACGGCGTGGGGCGGGGCCACGGGCCGGCGGGGCGGGCGGGCGCCTGGCTGGGCCTCCCCCGCGCACACGGGCCCTCGCGTTGCAGGCGACAACCACAACGTGGACAGCGTCATCTACAGGTGGAACCGCCGGACGCGGCGCTTCGAGGCCAACCAGACCATCGCCACCTCGGGCGCCTACGACTGGGAGTTCTTCACCGTGGGCCCCTACTCCTTCCTGGCCGTGGCCAACGCCTTCAACGGCACGTCCACCCAGCTGCACTCGCACCTGTACATCTGGCTGGTGGGCGCCTTCCGGCTCTTCCAGTCCTTCCTGGTGAGGACCCTTGGGCCTGGCTCAGGCTGAGGCGCCCACTCTCCCGGCCGGGGCCACCTGCCCGGTCCCCTCACGGCCCTGTGGCCTCCGCCTGGGCCGGTCAGCCCCGCCTGGACCAGTGCGACTGCTGGGGGCGGTGGCAGGACCAGTGCCCGGCCTGCACGCCCACCCAGCCCTCCGCTCGGCCCCGTGTGGGGCTCTGCGGCCAGGTGGCCCAGACAGAGCCGGGAGCCCCAGAGAGGGGAGCGGGGAGGCCTGGCTGACCGCTGCCCCGTCCAGGTGTGTGGCGCTGCCTTTGCTCTAGACCTTGGTTCTGGCCGGTCTGGCCTTCGTGGCTGGCTGGGTAGCCCCCAGGGGGCATCGGGTGTGGCCATTGAGGGGACTGCAGGCCAGCCCCCCGGAACCCGGGTGCGTGGGACGGCCTGGGGCAGCTGAGCTGAGGCCTCCTCGCGGCAGCCTGGACACCCACCCCGGCTTCCGGAAGGAACACTGGGGATTCCCCACTCTCCCTCGGCGCGTCCGGAGCCTGCCTCGCCCACCTGCCTCGCGGCCGGGCAGACGTGCCGGGGCCTCTGCCCCGTGAGCGGCAGCTCGCCATGAGTGTGCGTGTGCCTACAGCCTGGAGGCCAGCACTGTGGGCACTGGCCACTGCGCCCTGGGGCGTCCAGCCAGCACGGCGGGACGGGCTGGGGGCCGGATGACGGAGAGCTGTCCAGAGCACTCCACACACACCACCTCTTCCGGGACCACCCTGGGCTCGCCCGGGGCAGAGCTTCGAAGTCAAGGAGGACGATGAGGCTGGACGGGGCTCCCAGCGCCCGCGGGGAGAGCAGCTCTGAGGCCGCGACCTCGGGGCCGAGCCAGCGGCCCAGAGACGCGCAGGGCACAGCCGGCCAGCTGCCCCCGGCCACCTGAGGCGCATGGCCAGGCCGGCAGCCCCGGCCCTGGCTGTGGGGGCGGCTGCCCAGGAAGCGGCATCTGGACGCACCCCAACAGTGCATCAAATGGCATCGAGGCCCTGCCCCTGCCCTGCACCCCAGGGGAGCCCAGGCGAGGGGTAGGGGGCCCTTGGCCGAGCCCGGGCGTCCGCAGGGAGAGTCAGGCAGGGCTGGGCAGCGGCCAGCGGGCTCACGAGGAGGCCCCGCGACTCTGAGTGCATGGGAGGGGTCGCCGGGGCTGGGGGAGCCGGCAGGGGTGGGCCTGCTGTGCGCCCCCACCCCGGGGACTTGGCCCCCACAAGCCTGTTCCCAGCCTCGAGCGGGGACGCCCAGTGGGAGAGCGGAGCTGCAGCCTGGGGACCACCCCGCAGCCCTGCTGTGACCCCACAGCCGTGCCCCCACGCGCTCGGAGGGGAAGCCTGGATGCCAGCCGCCCCGTGAGGGCCAATCGCGGGAGCCGGGCTGACCTACCCCCCACGGCCTCGGCTCATGAGGAGCCCTGCGCCCTCGAAACGCGCGTGGTGTTCCCAGAAGACCCGCGCCTCAGTCCGGAAGCGGGGACCCGCGTCATCCACGCGGCCAAGGGAAGCCGGGAGCCCGCAGCAGGGCAAGGCCGACGCTGGGCGGAGCGAGGAGTGCGGGCGGAGGGGCCCTCCGGAGGCGGGAACAGCCCTGAGCGCTAGACACAGGCTGGACACGGGCGGGCAGCTCCCAGAGTCCTGCCCCGTTCCCCGCAGCACCTGGGGGAGCCCGGGCTCAGCGGCTCCCCTCTGCCGGGGGGCTGCCTGTCCAGTGCAAGCCCCCCGAGACTGCAGCCGGGCAGGGGTGAGACTGTCACACCACAGGTGAGGGCTGACCTGGAGTCCACCCGCTGTCCGCACCAGCCGCTTGACGGGGTGCCTGCGCGGAGCCTGGGCGGTCGGGGAGCAGCTGGCCGGCTGTCCTGGGGCGTCATCCGGACACACGGCCGCAGACTGGGACAGGTTCTGTCCTCAGGGACCAGCTGCCGGGCGGGAGGCCGTGTCCTCCCATCTGGGTCAGCACGGGCAGGGGGTCAGAGGCCTGCTGGGAGGCGGGAGGGGCTGCGGGCCATGAGTCTGCTGGGAAGGGGACCAGGACGGCGGATTGGGGGCTGGAGGGGCTGAGAGGCCTGGGGAGGACGGGCTGGGGGGCCCTGGGGAGGGGCTGGTCTGAGGGTCTGCGGGTGGGGGCGGGGGCTGCAGAGGCGGTGGGGTGGCACTGCCTGGGCCTGGCGCTCCCCTCCGCAGTCTGCCACGTGGGAGCGGCGCCGGGCCCTTGGGGCTGCCTGCCCCCAGCAGCGCACCCCTCCCGCTCCTGGCCACAGAGGCGCCCCGTGTTTTCGCAGGAACGCCTGAACCCATTGAGCCAGGATGGGGCGCCCGCCCCGGGCGGCTGGCAGGGCTCGTTCCCGGAAGCGCCACATCCCGGGCCCGGCCGTGGGCGCCAGCCGGGCAGGGCAGGGCAGGGCTCCAGGGGAATCCCGCCGGAGGCTGGCCCGCAGGTGCTCGGCTGGGCGCTTTGATGTGGGCGCTCTCACCGCAGCGCCTGTCCCGGGGTGCCGGCCCCGCTCTGCTGACTGCGCCCCGCCCCCTCCCGGCCCCGCCCCGCTCACCTTCCTGGCCCCAGGACCCTTCTGCGGGGCTCCCGGAGACCCTCGCGGCCCCCACTCTGCAGCCTCCACGCTGGGCTTCTGGGGAGGGCGCCCGTTTGTCCCTGACGCCCCTCTCCAGGCCCTGGGCACCGTCCTGGGTCCACGTCCCCACAGGGGTCACGCGCTCGCGCTGGCGGAGCCCGGAGGGGGGCGGGGGGGCGGCGCCCGTGTCCACGCGTGTGCGCGAGGCCTCAGCCCGTCCAGGGCCCGCCTCTGCTGCGTGTCTGGGAGGAGGCGGGCTGGGCGCGGGCGCCCTCGGCATAGCCTGCGGCGGCCGCCCGAAGCAGCGCGGCCCTCACGGAGCTGCAGGCCGAGGCCCCAGAGTCCTGAGTCCTGGCAGAGTCGGGGCTGCCGGGCCAGGAGGTGGGCGCCGCTCGGGCCCAGCTGCCCTCAGAACGTCCCCAGCTCCGGGCCTACGGGCGTCCTGGCCCTGGGCCCCTGTGAGCACGTCCAGTTGTCCAGCTTAAATCCCCCCTTTAGGCTCCCTGGGCGGGTCCAGCAGCGTGCAGGCCGGCCCAGGCTCAGCGTCCCTCATGCTGGGCCTGCACACTTGGTGGACAGTGGCGCCCTCTGCTGGTCACGGGGACAACCTCCGCTCTGGACACTCCTGTGCTGGAGGCTGCTCGCCCCTGTCTTCCCAGCTGGCCAGCCAGGCTCCGAGATTGGCCCGGCCAAAAGAAGGCCAGTGATGTCCAAGGAGGTCCCATCGGACCCCTGGCTGACGGAGGTGGCCCTCAGCCCCGGCTCTCCCACTGCACGCAGGAAGCCTGGCGGGCCATGGGCCAGAGCTCCTGTGGCAGGACCAGCCTCGGCCAGCTCGGGCTCCTGGGGCCGGCCTGAGGGGCTCGGTGGACGCCCAGGGCAACAGCCGCGTGCCCAGCCTGCCCACTGCTCCTGGGCTCCATTCCCGGTCCCCCGCTGGGATATTGGGGTCCCAGCCCTGAGTGTGGCCGCCACCGGCTGGGAATGGGGTCATCCACCCTCCTGTGCTAGGCAGAGCAGCCCACCTGCCCAGCACGCCTCGGGGTGCCCTCCCCGTGGGGCGCGACTCCCTGTCCCGCCCTCACCGCGGAGATCACGGGGCCAAGACCTAAAATGCCGATGGAAAGCGCCGGAAACGCTTCTCCTGCTTGTTAACGGAGCTGGCTCCTGAGGTGGGCGGGTGGGGACGGGAAGGCGTCCCCGGGACCGCCCTTGTGCCCGGCCCAGCACCCACGGACTCCCTCGCTGAGGGACCACCCCGGGGAGCGAGGAGAGGGGCGCAAGGGGGCCCCAGGCTTCAAGAGGAGCTGGGCACACAGCGCTGGGGGAGCCCGGTCTCCTGGAGCTCTCGTGCTCCCGGTCCACGCAGTGCCAGACCAGGCCGGGCCAGTGCAGCTGCGAAGCTTCCCGGCCCCGGGACGCCGCCTGCTCGGGCCGAGCGCGCGTCACCCCGCATCCTGTGTCCCGGGCGCCCCTAGAGCTCCCCGACGGGCGTCCGTCCTCTCCACATCTTTGGAGGTGCCGGCGCCCCTGCACCGCCCCCGGAAGCGGGTCCGCAGTTACTTCTGGCCTCTGTTGGCACACCGGGGCGACCTGCAGGTTTTGAGGGACCCCCCCAGTGGCTCCCAGTCTGCGTCCCAATTGCTTTACGGGCGCCTCCCGCGGCCGTAAGCTCCGCCCCTCTGGCCCGCGCTCCCGGCGCCCGCCCCGCCCCCTCCAGGCGGTCCCCCCCAACCCCCCACTGCTCGTGGCGTTTGTGGGGATTCTGCTTCCGGCTCTGACCCTCGCAGCTGTTTGGTGGTGTTTTTTTTTTTAAGATTTATTTATTTATGCATACAAGCTGGGGTACAGGCCAGAGGCGTGGGGCGGCGAGAGGGTTCACCAGAGACAGAGCGGGGAGCAGCACAGGCAGATCGACGGAAACACACTGCTGAGGGGAGCAGCGGGCGAGGCAGGAGAGGTCTGCCGCGCCCTGTGGGAATCTCCCCGGCCGTGCGTAGAACTCGCATCGCGGGTGGCGACGGCTCCACAGCGCAGCGCTTAACTGCTGCGCCACCAGGGACGCAGCAGTGACGGGGACTGTTCCCAGGAGCCCAGAGGGGGCTGCTGGCGGGGCCCAAGCAGGACACTGCCGGGGGAACTGGGGTGGCAGCAGTAAGAAGCACAGGAGGTGCCCAGATGTGGCTTTGGAGTTCCGAGCCAGGACTGGAGGGGCCGGGAGGGCTCCCCGGGGGAGGTGTTGCCGGAGCTGGACTTGGCAGTGGGCAGCACAGGCACGGGCAGCGGGGGTGCGGGTGGCTTGGAAGCACCCCACGGGCCGGTCCGGGAGGCACGTGCGCCCCGCCAGAGTGAGCCTGGGCCAGTGGGCGGGGCCCTGTGGGGGCTTGGGGGCCGCTCAGCGCGATCGGGCCGGGGGGCGGCCGGCGGCCGGAGGGGTCCCAGGGGCCTCTGTCCACCGCGCCCTCCTGCCGCCCTAGACGTTCGGCGCCGCAGACTGGGAGGTCTTCCGCATCGGGGAGAGGGTCTTCCTGGCCGTGGCCAACAGCCACAGCTACGACGTGGAGATGCAGGCGCAGAGCGACTCCTACGTCATCAACTCCGTCATCTACGAGCTGAACGTCAGCGCCCAGAGCTTCGTCAAGTTCCAGGAGATCCCCACCTGCAGGTGCGCGGGCGGGCGCGCGGCCCTCCTGCGGACGGCGTCTCGCGCGCGCCCCCCCAGCTCTCGCGTGATTTAGCGCGGTCGTTTGGGGTTCCCCCCAGCCCCCCGCGCCCGGGCGGCGCCGTGGCCGTGCTGGTCGCAGGCCGTGGGTTTCACAGCATCAGACACGCGTGGCCATCGCTGGTCACCGGAGCGCGTCTGCGACCCCGCCCCGCCCGCGGCCACAGCTGCCCCCCCTCCGGGTCCCGGAGCAGGTGGCCCCGGCCGTGCCCGGCCCATCCCCCCCAGGGTCACGCCCTTGCATGGCCTGCCGGGCCGGCCAAGCCGCCCTCCGTGGACAGGCAGCGGGCAGCTCCCACCCCCGACCACGCGATGAGGCCCCGAGGGAAAACAGACTCGGGGGCTGCCCAGTGGCGTCTCTGGCCCTGGGTCACGTGCCCGGCGGGGGCGGAGCCGCTGGGCGGGGCCTCAGCTTCCGACCCCAGATAGGTCAGGGCACACGCGGGGGACACCCGGCCGCCCCGCCCGCCCCAGGCCCAGGGCTCCGGGACCAGCCAAGGTCAGCACTCGGCCGAGTAGAGCAGCCACCGCTGGCCAGCAGGAGGAGGAGCCCAGGGCCCCGTGCCCCGCTCATGCCCCCAGGAACCTCTGTGGGGCCCTCTCTCCGGATCCAGCTTAGGCAGTGCCCTCAAGGCCTCACAGGGGCCAGCCCAGAGAGTGTCCACCTGCGAGGTGCCCTCGCTGCCCGGACAGCCCACACAGACCCCCGGGCCGGGGCTGCCTCTGCCCCAGAACCCCCGGCGAGCTCAGGAGACCGGCCGGGAGAGACAGGGCGGGGCGCGCAGGACGGACCAGCTCCCTTGCGGGACGCTCCGCGGCCCTGCCCCGGCCTGGCAGGGAAGGACGGTGGCCGCACGAGCGCTCAGGTCACTTAACCTGCATCAGGGAGGACGTCCGTGCCGTATTCACAGCGACACTGTACACCCAGCGCGTCCCGGGGCCAGCGGGCAGAGTGCGCCACGCAGGCCGGACAGGCGCGGCCTCGGAGGACGGACACTGGCCAGCGCTGCACGGGCAGGGGGCTTGGGCCCGTGCTGGTCACCAGGGGACACCCCAGGCCCCGCGGAGGCCCCACCCACAGACACGGAGCCGGGGTGTCCATGGGGGGACCCTGCCGGGAAGGTGGACGCCCGGGGAGGGGCGGGGCTGCCCGAGCTGGGCACGAGGGCTGGCCCAGAGGGCGGGTGTGACTTGTTTTCTCAGTCACTTTTTTTTCACTTTTAAAGAGTGAACAAGTAACTCGCTCTCCCAGGGACAGAACAACTCCCCGTGAGGCGGAAACCCCCGGGCCCCTGTTCTGCGGGTTTTGGGGGTGGGGCCCGCCGAGGGGGGGAGCGGCGCCAGAGCCCGGGCACGTCGGCCGCCCTGACCGGCCCCTGCCCTGCAGCGCCCTGGACTGGGAGTTCTTCTCGGTGGGCGAGGACCACTTCCTGGTGGTCGCCAACTCCTTCAACGGGAGCTCCTTCTCCGTCAACAGCGTCATCTACAGGTAACGCGCTTGCGGCGCCCGCTCGCCCGCCAGGGCCTGCACGCGGGCCGGAGGGACGCCAGCGCCGGCTGCGGGGTGGCGGGCGGGGACGCTGAGACCCCTGAGGTCCACGCTGGGACGGCCTCTCCACCGGTCACTTGCCCCGCGGCAGGCTCCTCCGCCCCTCACAGCACGTGGCTCCGGCAGTTCGCCCTTGGGGCCTCAGCGCGAGACAAGGGGTCCCCTTGGGGCTTGCCCTGATGGCCAGTGGTGTCTGCACACCACCCAGCACCCCGAGCGCCCACCCAGCGCCCCGAGCGCCCACCCAGCGCCCCGAGCACCCACCCAGCGCCCCGAGAGCCCACCCAGCGCCCCGAGC
>PVIJ01024748.1:0-11772 GCA_004024925.1 Scalopus aquaticus
AGTAGCTGGGACAGTTAAGGATTTTGGGTCTTATTCAATCAGTAGGCTCAGGTTAGTGCTGACCTTCTGTTTGCAGTTGGTTTTTCAATTAATGGGAAATATGAAAAATATTGCTGTCCAGCAATAAATTGAACTGGTCCCAATACCCACAAAATCCATAATGCTATAGATAGCCAGATAGACTTTAATTGTGATTTAATAGTGTTCACTGTAATTTAGCTCTAGGGAAATGTACTTTCAATTAACCAATGTAAACACAATGTCTACTTACCCCATAAATGTTCTCCTAAATGTGCTAATTAAGACCTAAATCCAATGCTTTTCACATTGTGCCTGCCTCTCCTTTCCCTAACGTGTCACTCTGCTTCAGGATCACCTTAATCTTGTCAGAATTATTGCAATAATGGTCTACTGCCTGCATCCCATCTTGCCCTGCATACCTTAATTCATCCTCCTCCAAAGATTTAAATAGATTTCTTAAATCTATTTAAAAAAATAACTCTTTGGTGACTCTCCCTGTAACTGCTTTTTAACTTCTGGGCCTGGCAAACTTACAGCTCCATCATATGGCCTCCAATCCACTTTTCTAGTCTCACCTTCTGTTTAATCAACACCTCCCCCAAGCATTTCTCCTTCCAGGTTTTGTTTATATTGCTCTCTCTTTCTGAACTTTCTGCCCCCATGTGTTCACACGAAAACCCAACTTCTTCTTCCAGACCAATGTCAAACTACCCTGACTTGATTCTAATAAAGAATTTGAAACACAATTTGCATTTTTATGTGTGTACCTTTATAGGGGTTTGCATACAGATGCTTTATAAATGATTATTGATTAAATAGAATTAAATCAAAAGGGCAGAAGTAGAAGGGATAGTTCTACTCTTCCAACTGCTGGACTCTTTAAGAAGACAAGGAGATGAAAAAATTGGACAATTACTTAGTTCCCCCTGTGTTCAAGAGTTTTGGTTCTGCTTGAAGGACACAGCTGATGTCCCCTAGTGCAAGAAGAGACCAGTATCTTGGGCACATGCAGTGTGGTAAATACTGGTAGACGACACAAAAGTTGTTAGGGGAGCCCAATCTAGGGGCTCCCAGACTAGGGATTCATGGAAAATTTTCCAGGGAGATGATATTTGAAATGGATTTCAACTGGGCTTTAACCAAACAAAGAAAAGAGCAATGACTTTTCAGGTAGAGGAAATGCTTAGGCCCAGGAGTGACGAAGTGCAGCAGCATGGCATGCTTAGAATAGCTCTACATGGCCTGAATAAGGATGCAGATAAAGGAGGAGAAGACAGTCCAGCTCTTAATTGAGCTTGTCTTAGTCTGCTCAGGCTGCTGTAACAAAATGTAATAGGCAAGCTTAGACAGCAGAAATTTATTTCTCTAGTTCTGGAGGCTGGGAAGTCCAAAGTGAAGGTGCCAGCTGATTTAGTTCCTGATTAGGAGTTCTCATCCCCCCTTGCAAATAGCTGCTCTCTTGCTTTGTTCTCACATGAAAGAGGGAGGAAGCTCTACCTCTTCTTCTCAGGATAGAAATAACCTCACATTGGCGGCTTCCCCTCACAACCTCATCTAACCCTAATTACTTCCACCTCTAACTACCATCACTTTGCAGGTTAGGTTTCAAACAAATGAGCATTGGTGGTGTTAGGGGACGGAGCAGGGACAGAACCACTCAGTCCATGCCAGAGCTTCAGTGCTAGGATCTTTAGAATTTAGCTTGAAATTTAGCTTTAAGTCATCAATAAAACATTTTTAAGATTTATTTATTTATGCAAACAAAAACTGGGGGTTAGAGTGGTGCAAGGATTCATCAGAGACAGAGTGGGGAGCAGAACTAGTGGATCTGCTGAAGTACACTGCTGAGGGAAGCAGTGGGCGAGGCAGGAGTGGTCTGCTGGCGCCATGTGGGAAACTCCCTGGCTAGGGATCGAACTCATGCTGCAGTGGCTCTGGACAGTTCCATAGTGTTGAGACTTAACCTGTTGCACCACCAAGGAGGCCCCCTTCAATAGGGGATTTTTAAGAGGGAGGGTATATTACCATGTTTACAGCGGGCTCCTGGGGCGGCCAGGTGGGAAATTGCTGATAGTTTACGCCTGTTGTTAGAACTCTGGCTTTCCAGTTGGATTTTGTATAATCCTATAGACCAAAAATCCATAGACCTATGTTGTAAGAAACAGGTGGATGCTTTAAATAAAGACCCAGAATGTGAATGTAAATGTAGGTTATTGCATCAGATACCTGGTACATACATGGTAACATACACACAGAGTCAAGATTATCTGGTTGCGAGATTAGAATGGTTTCTTCTAAAGGCACACAAACATGGCCGGAGCATCCTGGGCTGTCACAAGGAAGGGGGTGGTTATTTTGATGGACAGCTCTGGAAGCATGCTTCAGAGAGTGTGAGTCATGCTCTATAGCAAATGGAGGATCTCTTAATTTTTTCAGGGACCCAGAAACCACCTGGACAGAGAAGATGCCAGAAAATAGAGTTAACAGGTGAGATATGGTTCTTTTCATGGGTATAGGGTAGGTAACTACTAGAAATACAAGGCAAATATAAAGGCTCCAGGGGTCCTTGCAATCAGAATTTCTGGTTGTTTTGGGGAACTGCTAGGAGGGAGTGAAAAGGCTAGTGGGAAGCTGGGACCACTTATGTGCACCTTTTAATATATGTTTTTTTCAATTAAAGTCTGAAAGTCAGCCTGTACGCCTGAAGTGCCCCAGGCTGTTAGCCCCTGAGGAAAGGCAGTTTGGTACAGGGGCACCAAGGCTGCCATGTCACAAAGAGCACGCGGTCCAGCTCCAGAGTGTCTGAACCACTGCGCCCTGTTGGATGCTAAAAAGCACCATTTTGAAACCAAAGAAAATGTCATTTTCCACAGTGAAAGGCAGTCTTTGTGAACATGCTGTCTCCCAGGGAGGGTCCAGACAGCAGGAGGAGGGCTAACCACACTCCAAGCACCACCTTAGCTGGCACAAGCCCAAGAGAGAGGAAGCCATCAGGCTTTCTGAACAGTCATCAACACAGAAAATAATCGAGACGGTCCCGCAATGTCCTGCACTAGGATTTAAACAGAAGACCACAAAGGTCCAGGAGACAGAGAAGTGTCAGCATCTGCATCTGAGGCAATTCTGGGGAAAAGAAGTTCACTGTAAGCTGAAGAGACCATGGTCTCGTGAAACCAGAGAAAGAAGTGGGTGCAAACTTGAGCATGGAAAAGTAGAGAATGAAGATAGGAGGGGGTTGTCTTGTTCAGTCCAATCATGTAGAGTCACCTCAGACCTGGACACCATGCTTTTAGAGGGATGTTGATGGACCAGGCACTCATCAGGTTTGTGGAGTCACTGGATGTGAGAGTGAGAGAGAGGACTGGCCCAAGAGAGGGACAGCCCAAGAGCGAGAAGGCCCAAGAGAGCAGCTTCACTGGGTACTGGCACGTGATGGGTTCTCTTGTGAAGAATAAATTAGACCTTTTCAGAGAAGCCCCAGGGGAGAACCAGAACAGATGAGTTAGATCCCAGGGAGACAGATTTCACTTTGATGTAAGGAGGACATTTGAAGCAGTTAGCATTTACACTGTCCAACTATGGAGCTGGCTGCCTTGGAAGCCATGAATCCAAAAAGTATTCAACAAAGAAAAACAAAGGGACATTTCTCTGCTGTCGCATGAACACAGATGTGGTTTATTTTCTTCGTTACATTTATCATATGAAGTGGTCTTGTTTGTTATCTGTTGACTTGTTGATGGCCTCTCCTCCACCGGAATATAAATTCCATGAAAACAAGGACGTTATCTGTCTTGCCACGGTTGTGTTTGTGTGTGGTAGGTGTTCTGGTACAAGGGACAAGGGAAGACTAAGGAAGAGACTTAGCTATTACTTGAAAGGTAGGTTGTAGAACTGGGTTTCAAAACTTAAGAAAATATAGATTCCGTTCTTGAATGAGCCCTCACATGGGACACCAATATATAAAACAGATGAATGTGACATTTTAATAGGAGACATTTATATCCTAAGTCCCAAAGGAAAGCATTTACTTGTTTTTATAATAAAAAGAGTCACTGGGAACTATGAGATTGTTTGGATAAACATAATAAAACCTTTGAAATAAAGGCTACCCGAAGACTGAGAGTATAATTCATTCCTCTATTTTCTTTGGCTTGCAGAGCACTGAGAAAACCCTGATTCATGCAGAGAAGCAGTTGCAAATGATACCAGTCTCCAATAGCTCATCTGGCAATCTCGGGATAATTCTTCAATTAAACTGATGCAGGAGCATGAAGAGGGTGTAGTTGGGAAAATTGAGCTTGAAGTCGCATCTCTTACAGTTTGTAACAGTAGGTTGTGCCTCTTATCAGACATTCAAAAATCAGACAAGAAGAGGCAAAGCTTACAATATTTGCCAATGTTATTTTGATGTGTGACATTATCATGGCTCTGATGAGTTATACATTCGGTGATAATTGCATAGCTAACCATGGGGCCATGGCAGGAGCCAAGCACCTTCCCCCTGCCTCGCTTTTAATTGAACATCAGACTTTCTATGCTGTGGAACTCTAATGCCCCAGATGGAGATGCTCAGGCATGAATTTATTTATTTATTTTTTTTTTTACAAAATCAGTGCAAAGAGGCAGCCTTCATTAGGAATGACTCGTTTTCATTAAGTTCTGATATAGATGTGTATTTCTACTGGCAGAACTGAGAAATGTATAAAAGTGAGCTGGTAGCTTTTGTAATTAGGATTTGGTATATGACTAAGATGCATGTTGTTCTTTAAATAATGTTTACTGGTTAAATAGACATGAATATGAATTTGAATAATTTTTTTTTTTGCAGGATTCCCACAACCTTTGCACATATTTGTTACCAGACAAAGTCAAATTCACTGGTTCTTTGTGAATCTGAGATTCTCCCCAGTTGGCTTGGATGTACTCATATGATGCTGTGATTTGCAAGAAATATATATTTGGTCATTTCCCATATATATTTGGTTATCATCCACAGTTCCTGGCTCACAGCTCCCCAAAAGTCTGGGGATTTCCGGTGTGGTGTTTATAGTGTTAATGGTGTTCCTTGTTATGTTAATGAGGTGATCATAAGGAAGCCTAAGAATGGTGGCTTATTGCCAGGAGATCCAACTTTTGTGACTAGAGGGGTGAGACTTCCAGCCCCACTCCCAGAATTATGGGGAAGCGGGAGGGGCTGGATGTTGAGCTCAATTATCAATAGCCAGTGAATCAATAATGTCTACTCAATTAAGCCCCCAAAAAATTCAAAAGGAGGGGTTTCAGAGAACTTTCATTTTGGTGAACATGTGAGATTTGGGGACATGGTGTGCCTGAAGAGGGCATGGTAGCGCTGTGCTTTTTCCCTATACCTTGTGTGGGACATCTCTTCCATCTGGCTGTTCCTGAGTTATAGCCTTTGTAATAAATTGGCAATCTAAATGGGTTTCCTGAATTCTATGAGTCATTCTAGCAAATTAACCTAACCTAAGGAGAGGATCCTGAGAACTTCTGATTTAGAGCCAGTTGGTGAGAAGCACAGAGAGCTGCCTGGGCTTTCACTTAGCATCTGAAGAGGAGGGCAAACTCCAGAGATTGTGCCCTTAACCTGTAGGATCTGATGCTATATTTGGAAGATAGTGTCAGAATTGAGTTGAATTCTCAGGCACCAGTAAGGCAAGAATTGCTTGTTGGTGTGGGGAAGCCTCCATTGGAATTGGGTCTGGGAAGCCTGAACAGCCCATAACCTTTATCATACATGAGCTGAACCACACAGTCTGCAGTAGAAATGTATAAAAGGACAGACTGAGATGGTCTAATTATAAACATTTAATAGGAATCTTGCTGCTATAGGCATCCAAGAACCATGTCCTCCAGATTCTCAACACTAGTATCGCAAAGGTGCTTCCAGCATACTGGAGATGGCAGATGAGGCACATCTATGGCCAACTGGGAGAAGAGAGAGTAACTAGCCCACACCTTCATTTCATGAAGATGATGCATCGTCAAAAAAAGAAGACACAAACCCTCTTACCCAATTTATGTAACTATCCAGTTATATAAACAACATTGCTTATTAGTGATTATAAAATATCGGATTATAATAGTTACCAACATTGATTAAGTACTTACTACGTGAGAGATGTTTTCACAAGTGATTTATACAAATTACTTTTTCTAGCAATCCCAGAATTTTCATTTTTTAGTATCTAAATTTTCTCAATATCTTTGGGTCTAGTTTTTTTTTTAACATCCTTGTTTATTTTTTCACAGTATAGGATTTCTCCCCTCAGGTGTGGTCACCATCAAGTGCCCATAGTCCTCTGTTATATTCCATTGCACTTTCTTCCCCCCTTTTTCTATTCTCCCTCCTCCAGAGTGCCCATTTTATAGAGGAAGAAACTGAAGCACATGGATATTAAGTACCTTGGCTAAATTTATCCAGGTCCTTACAACTTGGCTCTAAAGCCCAAATCTTTAACCATGTTGAAGATAGGAACAGATGATGGGAAAAGCTAACACAGGAAATGATATAATGTGTCTCAATATCTGGGCTTTTAGAGAAAGTTCCAGAGTTACACAAATTCTCCAAAATTTGGTAAATTTCTACAAATGTCAAATCAATACTCAATTCTATTCATAAGTTGATACTCAGTTATGTGAATTGATACTCAGTTTTCATCATAGCCTATAGTAAGATCTTTTCCCCTTTCATGGAACATATCTCCAAATTTTTCATTTATGCCACAGAGAAAACAGATTCACTCTCCATCATTTGCTATGCAACTAACATCACTAGAATGCTTGTATATTGATAAGTAAAGGATGCACGTTTCAATATAGCATGAACTTTGATACATGCAGTGGATGGGGAAAAGAGGAGCTAAAGTGGTATAATGGAGAGGACACACATTTAGGAGACAGTGATTCTGTTATTAATAGTTGTATGACCTTGAAATGGTCATTTAACCTCACTAAGTCTCAGTTTTCTCTACTGAGAAATGCGGGTCAATGTAATACCCTAGTGGTCTGCTGGGATAACAGAATGATTGTATTTTAAATACCTGCTATCCAGGGGGCCTATATCTTAGAACTTTCTCCCCACCCTCATCTTTCTCGTGAGATTTAGATATGATTAAAATGACCTCATATATCCAGTACATAAAACAAAAGTAAGTGATTATTTTATTAAATGTTGTGACAAGAAATTGGAAACTCCGATGAAGTGTTTATGAACCTCCGAATAAAAGGTAGTACTGATAAGACTGTGTTATTTCAGAGTTCCAGCTGCCTCCAACTTTGCCTAAGCGAGTATTTATCATTAGCTAAAATGGGCTTTTTCTTCCTTTCATGACTTTTGATTTGGGAGGACTCTAGAGAACTCATGCAAAGATCACCCCTATTATTGTCTAAGAAGATCCCAAAGCCAGAGGTGACTAATGAACCCTGAACTTAAACACGATGACTTGGGTGGAAATTTGAGAGTATTACAATGCTTCTACATCTGGGCCCAGTGAGCACAGTGTTCAGACACACTCTGGTTTTGGGACCCTTCTCCTGGGCCAGAGAAGGCACAGATTCTGGGAGTCAATGACTCCCACATGGGATCCACGGAAGGGAACTCAGCAGATGCTGACAGTAAGCAAGACCAAGGGGCCAGAGCCTGATCTTGGCTGGAATATTCACCTAGCACTCTACCGCTGTCCATTGCTTCACCTGCCTGGCCCGCTGGAGGTTCACCTGATGAACTGTTTCCCCTTCCGAAGGTTTCCCCTTCCTTTGTGGACTCATGAATAGCTCTCATGGATAAGCCCTTAGGCATTAACCTGTTCTTTTGACTCTCAAGTGCAGAGTGGGACCAGGGATGATGAATGATTTAGTTCTAAATTCAGCAGGTAAATTAAAGACATGTTTGATGCCACCTCACTGTAATGAATATTTTTCAGCCAGCTAACTGACATTTCCAATCTGACTCCTTTCAAAGTAGGATGTTTGCTGTTAAACACACATGCGCACCCACCCACACACAACAATGCTCTATTCCTTTCACAGTCTACACCTGTGAGCAGCTGGGATTCCTGATGGTAACTTGTAGGACCCAGTTTCTTTCCAGGGATCTGGCCCTCCAAGCAGATCCTAGAGGATCAGGAAATACAATTTTTCAAACATTCACCTCCCTTAGGCTCACAAATGCTCCTCAAGCACCCAGCAAGTTCTTGTTTCCCCTAGAACCTTCCCAGGAGCTTCTGTGACGTCCCCAGTTCTACTAGGCACATCTCAACTCAGGCACCCAGCGGATGTAGAACCTGCTCCAATGACCTCTTGACATCCTCTTTTGGAAGCAGAAGCTCCTGGGAGGTACCTGGTGGGGCAAAAAGAGGAGCCTCAAAGGAGGAAGTTTTTTTTTTTTAGCTTTAAGTTCCATCATGGCCATGGGTTCTGGAAAAAAACACATGCTCTGCCCAGTTTTCTCCTCTATCAGTCAGGAGAGTAAACTAGCCTTATTCATCTGGGTCTGTTCTGTATCCAGCTCTCTCAAGAAAGTGTCATCAAAGAAGAGCAAGGCCCAGGTCAATGGGCTTTGTGAGTGGCTGGCCTGAACCTCCATTTTGACCGCTTTCTGGAGTCCTCAGCTCCTGGTCTCTGGCCTCTCTGCCTGCCACATAACTCTCAGAAATAAGACTATTCTTGCTCCCCAGGTCACTCACCCTCCTCCACTCTAGATAGCATCCAGGAGACTACTGTGCTCTCAACTCACATAAACTCGATGCCCCCTGCTCCCATTAATTCATCACCCAGCATGCCTCAAGAGTCTTTTGTGTGCCACAGGCTGAGAGGAGAATGAGATTGTCCCTGTTCTTGAGGGTGACTGGCAGGTGAGGCAGATGAACACATAGGGAAGGAGGGCCCTGTCCTGTGCATTATTATAAAGGAAAACACAGGGATGGGAGCCCAGTGGGGTGGATGCTGGAAAGCCTTCAAGAAGGAAAAGGATGGCCTCCCCACAGCCTACGAGCTAAGTCTCAGCACTATCGCCACTATAGACTGGGTTCGATCCCCAGCCAGGGCGCTAACCCACATGGCGCAGCGGATCTCTCCTGTCTCCCCCGCTGCTCCCCTCAGCAGTGTATTTCAGTAGATGTGCCTGTTCTGCTCCCCACTCTGCCTCTGGTGAATCCTCTCAGGTTTGCACCCCAGTTCTATGCAAAAAAGAAAATAAAAAAAGGAGTAAGAATTTATTGGGCAAAGTGGGTCTTGGGGAAAGTGTGGGAAGCTTTCCAGGCAGAAGGTGGTGCACATATATGTAGACAAACAGGAGACCTGCTGACTGCGTGCATGATGAGCTGTGTATATTGTCGCTTCTTGGGAGTTGAGGGGGCTGGACTGAGGGAGTGGAAGGCACCTGCCTGGGCCTCTCAGCAGAGGCTCCCACCAGTGTGCCTCTCTGTTTCTGCAAGAAGAGTGTGGTCAGCACTGCCAGAGGGGCAGCTGCTAAATCCAAGTGGCAGTCGCTGCTGCCTTTACCAGGAAATCCACTGGACTGGGGATCAGATCGGCAGCCTGGGTATGAAAGCCCTTTCCAAAGAGGACAGGAATAGGTTATTGCAAGGATAGAAGCAAAGTAAGCCCCAGAGCTGTGAGGTTTACATTCTATCCTAGACAATAAAAACAAACAAACAAAAATGGGTCAATCAGGTTATCTGTTGGGTGACGGATGTCCCTTTTTTCTTTGTATGCTCTCAGCTGCTTAAGTCATGCTCCTCTTTCTCTGACGTCCTTTCAGTTCCCTAGCTCTTGGGAGGGAAGTGATGTTAGTAATGTCAGGTAGAATCGGGGTGTTACAACCTGAAAGATACAGGGGACAGGCCCTGAAGTCCCCTGTCTGCCTCAAAACAGGCCACATTTAGAAGCACTAATGCACTTGGGAATTTCTCTCTAATCTTTTTATCTGGATATTTATACAACATTCTGCAGAGCTGACTTGCCTCATGCTTTTATAAAAGAGCAGAAATAACAACGTCAGCATTTCAGGTACACGGTAACTCCTAATTCCCTACTCCCCAAGGCACCCCAGGCAGCAGCTAGGAGGAGTGGGTGAGGGGTGGTAAGGTCCTCAGAAGGATGACAGGCTCTAGTCTAAGGCCCATTGCCCATGGCATTAGGGATATGGTACTCAGCTGGGGGGCTTCATCAAGGGGTATGGCACTCAGCTGGAGGTTCTCCATCAAGCAAATTAGAAAGCACAGGAAGGGGAGGGGGGAGAAAAGTGTTAGTTTTTTTAGCACATTCTGTGCACATTATCCATTTCATCCTCGTGACAAGTAGACATTTCTCTAATTGTACAGCTAAGCAAGCAAGCTTCAGGAGGTGCCAACACATTTGCAGAAGCAACACTTCTTGGAGGAGGCAGACCCTGCCCACTGGTTGATTCCTAGACTATTTCTGCACCCTTGTTTCTGAAAAGTAGCCTAATTTTCACGAATCATTTGCATTAAAGTCAGAAGTAGAACCTGGATCCCTTAATCTTCTGCTCCAGGGAATAAATGTGCTCATTCATTAATGCACTCATTCACAAACTTGTATGAAGGGCTCACTCCATGTCGGGAGCTCCATGCTATTGTAAGACCCGGGATCTGGAGGCAGAGCAGGGGCACCTGTGTGGAACATGCTGGCCCCTGTAGTGGACACTGCCTGGGAGCTAGCATCCTGTTGCACAGTCTCAACTGACCCTCAAGAAGGCCCTCGAGGTACATTATCATTCCCATTTTGCAGTCAAGGAGCTGGAGGAATCAGAGATGTCATATGTCTTGCTCAAGGTCATTTGGTGCGCCAATGATCAAACCAGACCTGTCAGACACCAAAGCATCAAAGTCAGTTCTCTAATCTTAAAAAACATGCTTTTTTTTTTTTTTGACCTCCCAGATTCAGAGACGTGGGAGTCCTGGAGGCCTTCCCCAGGGAAGAGATTTCATCAGAGTGTGAAGGTTGGTTCAGAGTCAACCAAGTGAAGAAAGGGGAACATCAGACATTCTGCAAGACCGCATCAGACACATGAAAAGAAGATGAGCAATCACTGAGTCTGGAAAATCTCAGGCAAGGAAAACTTCTTTTTTGCCATGAAAAAGAGTTCGGATATGATTTCAAAGGCAATGGAGAGCCAAGAAGGACTTTATTCAAAGGAGGGAATTGATCTGATTTGCATGTTAGGAAGGTCACTTTTGTCGTAGCATGGAAGGGATTGAGGCAAGGCTGGAGGCAGAGAAATCCGTGGGTGTCATTCCAGTCCTGGGCAATTACAAAGGCATAGGGACATCAAGAGTTAGTGAATTCTGATCTATTAAAGGTATGTCACTCCTTGCAAGAAACACATCCTGAAGGACACAGTTTGTGCCTTACTGCAGTTTATAATCTAATTGTTCCTAGCGTTGTTCTGTCACTGTCCCTTCAGGTGCTCCAAATAAGCAGGGATTATGGCACACTGGAGTTCTGGAATGAATTTGAGGTAGGGGAGGAAAGGCAGGGAGCACAAAAAAAATGGAAGGAAGCAAATGTATTATTGTAGCCATTCCATCCATTAAAATATATTTCAAGTGAACTTCTGTGCATATGATAAAAATAAAGTAATATAAAGATTGAAATGCTGTGACCTGGACCAAAGTCTCTTGTAGTTCCACCCCCATTTGCGATCATTTTCCCAAAATGCAGAAAGACAGTTAATGGATACCATTTTTCTCCATGTTTAGTTCTTTTCGC
>PVIJ01024749.1:0-11771 GCA_004024925.1 Scalopus aquaticus
GACAACCCAGCCTCGTCCCTCCTCCCGGAGCAGCACAGAGGCCCAGGAGGATGCCCCAGTCGGGAGACATCTGGGACCAGTCATGGGGTGAGGTTTGATGTGATCAATAAACCTTGAGTTACCAGGTATAACGTTTTGAACCTTACTGAAAAATAGAGCTTTCTCTGCTCATGGGAATGTCCACATTTGCGTTGTCCAAGATGGTCACATGACCTAATCACCGTAAAATGTAGCTAGTGTAGTAGAAGAACCAAGTTTTTTCTTTGAAGTAAGTCGAATTAAAGAAATTAGAGTCCCGTATGGCTATTATTTAACAGGTGAGTTTTACTGTCACTTTGTCCCTGTAGCGATATACTTCTTAGTTTGGTTTCAATAAAATTGGAAGCCATCCTGTCATTTGTATTACCTGAGAGACAGTCCACTTGAGGAACAATTTGCATCTCTTATACTGAGTCACCGTTCGTGGGATGGAGAGAGTGATTCTCTGCATTCTATAGATTATAACCTATAAACTTTATCAGCTAAGATTAAGGACACACCGACGACTTTTCCCTTATCGATTTTGTTCAGATTAAATGTGAGACCTTGTCCTGCATGGGAATTGAGATCTTCCAGCAGGGGGCGCTCCTCCAGCAGGCGGACTCTGATTCCTGATCTCCCAGGTTTGTCTTTTCTAACTGCAAAGTGTCACTCGATTTGTGGGTAACATGACCTCAGGTCTACTGTACAGGAAGGTCTCTAAACCACTGATGATTACAACTGTTGATGATAATGCCTGTTGGAAGCACTGCCCTGTGACAATTGCAACCCGAGTGCCAACCGTGAAATCCGGGCACATTCCTCCTGATTCCTTATTACATCCCAGATTTTCTCTGAGTTCATGTCATCAAGCCCAACCCCAACCCCTTCCACACTCAACTCAATGTAAACTAAGCAGCAGTTTATGTCTGGTTGGTGAATCTGCTCTGTTCTCTTCATGTTGCCCCATCGTACGCTTTTGATCACTTTAACATTCTCATCTCCCAGGACAGAAAAGTTGTTGCATAGGATACCACTTTCTTCCAATAGTATGTGGACTAAATTTCACTCTAAATTTTGGAATTCCAAGAACACTCTTTCCTTTCTACAGAAGGCCATTGTCAGACATCAGAGACCTTTGGCATTAAGGAACATGCTGTCTGGTATGAATTGACAAAAATCTGCTTGATACTCAAAACGAAACACTTGAGTAATTATTCTCAGCAAAGTCTCCCTGAGGACAGCATGTGCAGACCACTGCCTTAAGTGAGTTATTGGAGCTAGTAATTGGAAAGTAGAGGAAGTTGAGAAAGAGGATAACTGGTTATTATCCTCCTGAAGATATTAAAACTGCTTATCCCTATAGATCCAAGAAACAGGACATAATTCAGCATTAAAAAGAAGTGAGACAATAGGCTATGAAAAGACATGGAAAAATCTTAATTTTAAGGGAAGAAGTCAATTTGAGAAAGGCCACACACCATGTGATTCTATCTGAGGAACATTCTGGGAAAAGAGACACCTTGGGGACAAGAATGACACCGGTGGTATCAGAGGCTGGGGGCGGGGGCGATAACAGGTGGAGCACGGAGGAATGAGGGCAGTGAAACTGCCCTGTGGACACCATCACAGGGACTCACATTTTTGTCAACTTGTCCAAACCCTTAAGATACCCAACACCAAGTGTGAATTCTCTTCTAACCTATAGATTTCATCATCACATGTATCTCTCTGGGGAGGCTGAAAGCAGAAAGATGGGAGACTGTGTTTCTGTGCGAGGAGGTATTACGGGAAACCTCCTTATATTTGCTAACGTGTGATGGGAGCCTAAATATGCGCTAAAAATAATGTTACTAAGGAAAGTCCGGGCTCTACTATCTCCTCTGCTGACCCTGACTGATGTTGTAACCAGATAACTCAGTTGCAATCACCTCTGTGTTTATTAAATTGGCAGAATCCGGTCTGTATTGCTAGATTAAGGGAAAGATTTAAGGTATCAAGAGCTCCCATGCTCCTTCTAACTGACCTTCCAGTCCCTCAAAGGGAGACTGCAGCTGAGAAGAGCTCTGAGCAGCTGGGGCACCAGGAGGAGCAGCTGGGGCTGCCTGGCCTCACACATCTGCTCCCTGGGAGGTTTTTGTTCAGGCCTGTATCACTGTGGGAGGGATACTGCTATACTGCTGACAGAAGTAAGTGCCAGCATCTTCAGGCTCCAGGCTGCTGATGCTGAGAGTAAAGTCTGTCCCAGACCCGCTGCCACTGAAGCGGGCGGGGATGTCATTGGGCCTGTTGGATGCACCATAGATGAGGCGCCTGGGAGCCTGCCCAGGTTTCTGCTGGTACCAGGCTAAGTAGCTACTAACACTCTGACTGGCCCTGCAGCTGATCGTGGCCCTTTCTCCTGGAGACAATGATAGGGAGGCTGGAGTCTGTGTCATCACGGTTTCTCCAGTGGTGTCTGAAATAGGAAACAAAAAAAACAAGTCACCCTGTAATGTCGATCTTCAACATGTCTCCCCAGCACAGCCACAATGGCTGATTAACATGAACTCTCATTATTGTCTCGCTGAGCAAAGAGCCAGGTCCTGAGAATCCACAACCTAAAGTGTCCTCTGAGGAGAGAACCATCCGGGTCCCCTCACCTGGGAGCCAGAGCAGCAGGAGGCAGAGAAGCTGCGCTGGGCCCTCCATGGTGCCCTGTGTCCTGGCTGAGGCAGACCTTGCCCAGAGCCTGCCCAGCACTGATATGGGCTCTGGGCAGCAGGGAGGGCTGGGGGGGCATGCAAATCAGCGGGGGCAGGGCAAACTAGGCGTGCAGCTGCAGAGAGCAGAGGCTTCCACTTCTCTGCACTTGAGTAACCACCCTCATATTATAACCCAGCTCTGCATGTAGCATCCCTCTCAACAGACCTGATTCCCTGTTCTTAAACCATTGAGAAACTTCTGCTCACAGGCCTGATGGAAACGGAATCCATCACGGTTTTCCCAGTGTTTCTCAGAAGTGCACACATGTTGGGGTGAGGGCTGGGCCCAGAGTCTGTCTTTGTAAAGAATGAGCAGCTCCTATGTCACATGCTCTGTCTCAAATTCTCATTCCTCTAGAGCTGCTGCTTCCCTAAAACTGGTAAAATCTTTTGTTCCACTTCCTTGGTCTCCATGGCAATGAAACCACTTTGCCAGTGCAACTCCACAGGACAAGTCCCCCCTATACACACATTCAGGGTGAGAGCTTCCCCCACAGCCGTCATCGACCTATTAAAATGACAGGTCCCAAAATGAGATCATCTGGGAGCTCCATAGTTACTGGCTGTGTGGTGTCAATCACATTTCATCACTCTTCTTGTCTCAGTTTCTATATATGTATATATTTTAAAGATTTATTTGTTTATACATACAAGCTGGGGTACAGGCCAGAGGCGTGGGGCGGCAAGAGGGTTCACCAGAGACAGAGTGGGGAGCAGAACAGGCAGATCAGAAATACACTGCTGAGGGGAGCAGCGGGCGAGGCAGGAGAGGTCTGCAGCGCCATGTGGGATTCTCTCCGGCTGGGCATCTAACTTGCATCACGCGCTGCGGACAGCTCCACAGTGCTGCGCTCAACCGCTGCACCACCAGGGAGGCCCTCAGTTTCTATATTAATGGAAATAATTGTAGTTTCCTGATTCTGTTTGATCTGAGTGTGTTTGATCCCTAGGCCGAACCCAGTGCTGCCTTTCGGTAACAGGGTCACAAGTCCCTTAACCTAACTGGTTTACCTGAGCTCAACCCTAAGATGTACTTTCAGGACC
The DNA here is from genome assembly GCA_004024925.1 of Scalopus aquaticus. Lineage (NCBI taxonomy): Eukaryota > Metazoa > Chordata > Mammalia > Eulipotyphla > Talpidae > Scalopus > Scalopus aquaticus. The sequence continues at coordinate 3,807 of PVIJ01024749.1, forward strand.
CTGCAGACTTTACGCTGCATTTCCTCTCAGGCCTGTCAGTAAAAGCTCTCCTAGGAAAGCCTATTTCATTCACAGGTTATATGCTCTCCTTGATATTTGATTTTTATTCCAATTTTCGATCTTTTCACTTTTTCTCTAATACTTTGTCTAACACTTAGAATCAATTATCGCCTTTCAATTAGGAGCTGCTCCAGTACATTTTTTTTAAACTTTTCTCTACTTCATTTTCAATGTCACACTAAGAATATGTCCTCTATGGTAGTATTTTGTAAAATGGGAGAATTTGTGATGAAATCATAGATCAAGAAGTAATATGAGTAATGACCCAATTTTTTCATAACATGTAATGGAATAATTAAGTACACGGGGTAAATGAGATTGGAATAAAAATCCCAGGTGCCATAATGTGGAATAGTCTTAATTATTGCTCCTTTTCCCCAAACAATAGACATATGTTGTGTGCATTGCGTACTATTAATCCAAACATTGTAGCGTCACTATCCTAAAGAATCCTCCATTATAGTGGATCATACCAATTGTTTTCTGTTATGAGCAAAAGTTTCAATATTATTTCCATGACTATCAAAACTTGGTGCTTGAGTTACAGGGTGCAGAACTCTACTGAGACAAAGCCTGGAGAGCAGGGACATGCCTGCGTGGTCATAGCCGGTGGCTGTGGGGGGGATGGGGTAGGAGCTCTGGGTGGTTACAGTCATCTCTGCTCCTCCTCATGCTCACACCTCACCTGGTGCTGGGCCCATGAAGCTCCAGGGCCTCTGACTCCTGCAGAGAAGTCTATTTATTCATAATATCTCTCATAACACAGCTTTGCTTGGGGTCACCTGCTTGTGAACTGGGAGGTAAAAGTAAGGACGAGAGTGATGGGAAGAAATGTTGGACTCTCGTGTAGCAGCTGAGGCTGAGGGAGCTGGTAGATTTAGAGGCTTAATTAGGGGCCGTTAGTGACCATAACGGAGGAGATGCAATCGGCCAGGCTCCATCCTGGGAGGGAGAACTACCGCATTATTTGATAGTTAAGGAGTATTCATCCTGGTCAAGAAGAGTTACTGGTTTTTTATTCAAAGCTACTTCATATTAAAAAAAAATGTGCTTTTCTCTATACCATGGGCTTTGAAGGGCACCATCATTTGAAGCTGAGTCTTGTGCTGCTGGTTTGAATTGTAGCATGAAGTTCACTGTAGAGCAGGGGAACACTGTATTGATTGGAGGGAGCATGTGAACACACCCCAGATGTGAAGCAGAGGCTCATGTCAAAACCCTTTACACTCAGTACATATAAAAAGCCTTTGTTTTCAAGCGTGGATCATTTTGAGGCGTCCATTCTCAACTCTTTGAAGTCGACCTTGATTCCAATCATTCTGCTGCATTTCTCTTAAGACCGAGTCATCTATCAAAATGATCATTCAATATAATTGAATTGCTATCTTTCTTTGCAAAGTGACTTCAGACAAAAGTCAGGGCTCCCCACTGCTGTGGCCTCCAGTCTTCAGAACATCATGACACAGCATCACGAGACATCAGCCCATAATAAAGCTCTGACAAACATGAAGGCAAAAATCTGTCTTTAAACCCACAAACAGTTTAGAAACGGAAGGAAATACCTTGATCAACTTGGAATTGTAGGTGCCAGGGCATTTTTTTCCATCCCATCAGATTGACTGGTGAATTTTTATGTGTAAGGGAATGACTGTCTCTAGGTGTTTCTGTGTATTTATCTGTACACGGAGAGATCTTTACTCCAATGGACAATACAGTGAAGCTCTCTTTTAGACTCCTCAGGCTATAGGTTGATTTATTTTTCATTTTTCTTCAAAGAAGAGCCTACTCCATTAGGCTCTGAAGTTTTCCAGTACCAGTGATGTGTAAAATGGTACTCATGGTGCACAAACAACAATATAAAGAAATATTTTAAGATAATGAGTGTGAATTTCTGTGTGTAATTTCATCCTCTCATTTTTCCAAACCACTAGTATCTGAGAGGATTGCCAATGTTCAGTAAAGCAAATGAGTTATCTTGCTTGTATACTATTTGTAGCTTGAAAAGTGAATACATCTGTTCACTTTTCTCTAATATTTAGCCACTTAGAATCAATACAAATTAACACCATTTATTTGGAGGCTGTACCAGTACATAGTTTTCAAACGATTCTGTATAGCATTTACAACATGTCACACAGAGTATGTTCTTTGTAAGTATATTTTATAAAAGGGGAGATTTTAAAAATCTTGGATCAGAAGCATTGTGATTAACCACCAATTTTTTTAATAGCATATGCTCGAATAATTGAATAAACAGGGATAAATGAGTAGAATCGAAAATCCCCCCCTCCACCCCCCAGACATATGTTGTCTGCTTCGTTGTTGGTTACCAAATATTTTAGCATCACTGACCTAAAGAACCCTTCCAGGTAATCTGAGAAGATCTTTATCCCAAGGGACAATACAGTGCAGCTCTCCCTTAGGGCTCTGGGTATAGGTTGATTTAGCATTCATTTTTGTTCAGAGAAGAGTCTATTACTTTGGGTTCATTTTCTTCAAGTTTTGCAGTACAAGTGATTGCCCAAATAACACTCTAAAAAAAATCTTAAGCATGAGGATGAATTTCTAATGTGTAATTTCATCCTCTAGTTTGTCCAGCCCACTAGTATTTGAGAGGCATGACAGTGGATGGCAAAGCAAATGAATGACATTGCTTGAATAACATTTGTACATGGCAATGGAATATGCTATTAAATAGATCTGATGAAACTTCATAACTGTCTCTCCCTGAGATTCTGACAGGCTTCCTTTCTCCATTCTGACTGTAATCTCTTTACCACACTTGAAGACATGATTTTATCCATATCATTAATCCTCCAATCATTCAGCTGGTTTGTGTTTGTTTCCCGTGCTGCAGGCCAAGTGCTGGGCTCTGGTCTCTGTACTGCATATCAGTCGGGTCAAAATGAAGAGGAATGATGCAGGACATATCATTCTCATGACAAGTTGCAGATGCAGTCAAAGGCCTTCAATCACATTGCACAGCAGAATTTAAGACCAGTTGTTTTCAAAGATCTGCACACATTCTTGAAGATTAGTTCACGTCAGTTTTAAAGAAGAATTAGATTTACAGAAAAATTGAGTTGAACGTGCAAATTTCCCAAATACCCGATCAACACTCCACCCATTTCCCCCATCATTAACAGGAGACATTTGTGATTCATTAGCTACAACTGATGAGCTAATATTTATACCTTATTATTAACGAGATTCTATAATTCACATTGAGGTTCACATTCTTTGCGTTGTTCATTTCTGGATTTTCCACATTGGTTGCCTGACAGTACATACAAAGTCATTTCACTCACCCAGCATCCACTGGGGCTACTTAGTCATCACTGTCTTCCTTCTCCAAACACCTGGCAACAGCGGATCATTTTACTGGGTCTGTGACTTTGCTTTTCCCAGAATGTCATGGCATTGGAATCTTACAGTATGCAGCCTTTTTAAGCGCAGTGTATATTTTTTATTTGTTGGTTTTATTTAGCAAAATACCTGTGTAGAGCAATTTGAGATTCACAGAAAACTTGAAAGGAAGGTACAGAGACTTCGCATGTTCTCCAGCCCCTGATGCACTAAGATGTGGGGCTGGTGAGGCATCTGCTAATGTTCTTTGACTGATTTTTAAATGGTTGCTTGTTTTCTTAGTGTTGAGTTTATAGACTCACTCATCTATATTTGATAACAGGTCTTCATCAGTTGTGCCTATTGCAAATATTTTCTCCCTGGGTGAGCTCATCTTTTAATCCACTTTACATCGTATTTTACAGCACAAATGTTTTTAATTTTACTGAAATCCATAGTAGCAATTATTTCCTTCATTGATCATGTCTTCGTTGTGTATCTAAAAAGTTACAGTCTTACCCAAAATCATCAAAACTTTTTCCGATGTTACATATCTAAAATTTTGTGTCAAAGAGCATTTTACATTTCAATCTGTAATCCCTATGATATATATAACTTGGGTGACTGGTATAAGGTTTGTGTCTAAATTACTTAGTTTTTCCTCTTCTTCGCATGCGGAGGTCCAGTTGTCCAGCATCATTTGCTGAGATTGTCTTTGCTCTACATATAGCCTTTGTTCCTTTGTCAAATATCTGTTGATTGTGATGTTTCTGTGGCTTTATTATGGGGTCCTCTTTTCTGATCTATTGATTATCTTAAAATTTCCTCAACACCTGTTGACTTGATTATTGTAGCTTTATATTATGTGTGTAGGTATAAGTAGTTTTGCTCTGTCTTCATCTTGGTAATCTCTCTGTTTCAAAAGACATTAATTTCCTTTAATTATCGAGGTATTTTACCATGTCATTGCCAAACAGCTACATTTTTACTTTTATTTCCTTGAAGAAATATTGTTTAATTTAATTTTGAGTTAAATTGAAAGGAAAACCTGGGCCTCCCAGGTGGCTCCAGGGTTAGGTCACAGGGCCATCTAGCTGTTGCCAGCCACTGTGGTCTAAGGTTGATCCCCAGCCAGGGGCTGACCCCGTATTGCACAGCAGATCTCTCCTGTTTCGCCCGCTGCTCCCCTCAGCAGTGCTTTCAGTAGATCTGCCTGTTCTGCTCCCCACTCTTTCTCTGGCGAATCCTCTCACCCCCATGCTCCTCTGGCCTGAACCCCACTTCTTGTATGCATCAATAAATAAAATAAATTTAAAAAGAAAGGAAAACTTGCCGTCATTCCAACAAATGAATTTAGGTTTAAATTTTCTGAAATGACTTCATGGACAAAGACAATTTTTTTAACTCTCCCCCTAATTATACACATCATCTGTTATTGATCATCTGCCATCTTTTTAAAATGCAGATTCTCATTTAGTGAGTCTGGTGTGGGCCGGCCTTTTCACATTTGTACCAATCGCTTGTCACTGATGATGATGATGCTGATCAATTCTGAATAAATTTTTCAGCAGCAAATTATTTTCAAACTAAGGTAAAATGATGCACCAATCATATTACAGTTTTCTGTAAAGAAAAAATGTTTTCATTCTATTGTCAAGTGATTACTATATATTTCATGCAAATCAAATTTTCCGTTTACTACATGCTCAATATGGCTGAGGTGGTTTTGTTATTTGCTATGACCCAGGCTTGCTGATGGCCTTTGGGAGCACATCCAGGTGTGTTCTGGGCTCAGGTCCCTCACTGGAAATATTCTCAGTAACGGAAACAGTGACTATACTGCTCTGTCTGTGGTCAGGCCTTCACCATCACTTCTAGAAACAAGTCTGCAAACTTCACGCCTCCGTGATGGCCTGTGGGGGGCTTCACTGATCCCCATGAGTCTCAGACAAGAGAGGAGGAGCCACTGAGTCCCAGGGAGTCACGGAGGCAGACATAGGACAGGGGAGGGAAGGACGGGAGGGTCCCCGGGGGGGGGGGTGCTCCAGGCAGCTGAAAACATCAGCACCCTGACCCTTGGGTTTCACTGACACCAGAAAGGTCTGAGGCCCACCAGTCAGGCAGCCTGTATCTCAGCAACAGAAGTGCTCTGGCCCCTGAGGGCGCAACAAGAGTCCCCCATTTCTACCATCTTCTTCCCTTAGTCTCACACTCCTTACACTTTGAAGTGTTAACGTTTAGACACAAATTTCTATACTAAAATGTAAAAATCGTACTCAGACTATCAACAGTGGCTTCTCCCCTGCTGTCTGAACCCTGACTGATGACATAAGCCAGGGTCCCAGGTGTACTCATCTCTGTGTTTATTAAATCAGCTGAGCTCTGCATCCTGTCTGTACTGCTAGGGCCAGGGGTTGGGATATAGGACTCAAGGAGCCTCTTGCCTTTTCGACCTAAAAATTTAGTGCAAGCTCAAAGCAGTGCTGCATCTGAGACAAGGTATGAGCAGCTGGGGCACCAGGAGGGGCAGCTGTGCTGTCTGGCTTCTCTCATCGGCTCCCTGGGTGGTTTAGGTTCAGGCCTGTATCACCTTGGAGGTGTGTAATTCTGCTGACAGTAGTAAGTGGCAGCACCTTCAGGCTCTGGGCCGCTGATGGTGAGAGTAAAGTCTGTCCCAGACCTGCTGCCACTGAACGGGGCTGGGATGCCACGGGCCTGCTGGAGGCAGCATAGATGAGGCGCCTGCTCATGAGGGAGCCTGCCCAGGTTTCTGCTGGTACCAGGCTAAGCCATTTATAAACATCCTCACTTGCCCTGCAGTTGATGGTGGCCCTTTCTCCTGGAGACAATGATGGGGAGGCTGGAGTCTGTGTCATCACGACTTCTCCAGTGGTGCCTGAAATAGGAAACAAAACAAAAACTCACTATTGTAATCTCTCTTCACCACTGTCTCCCCACAAATCTGGAATAGTTTATCAACTCTGTGCAGTGTTATTGTGTTTGCTGAGCAAAGAGCTGTAAGAAATCAAGAAGTGGTGTCCTCTGAAGCACAAAATCATCCTGGGTGCCCCTCAGCTGGGAGCCAGAGCAGCAGGAGGCAGAGAAGCTGCGCTGGGGCCTCCATGGTGCCCTGTGTCCTGGCTGAGGCAGACCTTGCCCAGAGCCTACCCAGCAGTTGCCCAGCACTGATATGGACTCAGGCAGCAGGGAGGGCTGGGGGGCATGCAAAGAGCGGGGGTGCCGCAAACCTTGCCTTCAGCCGCAGAGACCTGAAGCCTCCCCTTCTCTACACTTGAGCAGCGGCCCTCCCATTATAACCCAGGTTCACATACATGGAGTTTCATCCTGGCCTGAACAAAATAGATGCCTTTTGTCCTGTTTGTCTCTGTTCCCCTGTAGATCTGACATTTCTGTGGGTGCGTGCAGAGCAGGTTGGACTGGGGAGATTATCAGCAATGACCTCCTGACATGCCTTTCTTTGCTCATTATTGCTCTTTCCTGGGGGGCCCAGATTTACCTCACTCTTTTTAGGAATCCATAAAGACACAAACACTGAAATTGGGCGAGCAACAGGGGTTCAGGGACAGTCACCTCTGCCGAGATGAGCAGGACCAGACTGAACCCCAGTGTACTGACGCCATGTCCCTGAAGACAGGGGGTGCTCCTCAGAGGCAGGGTTCACTGCTTGGGGATCCTGCTGTCTCCAAGCCCTTATTCAGAATGGGCCTCCACCTCACCAGACTTGCTCCCAGTTCTTAAATAGTCAGCACCTTCTGTTCACTTACCTGATGGAGATGGGACCCAGTCAGGGTCCCAGTGTTTCTCAGAAGAGTGCACAGGTTGGGGTGACCGCTGGGCCCTGAGACTTAGAGGGCCCCATCATCCCAAATTGGAAGCTGAGCCTTGTGCTGCTTATATTAATTGCAGGTCAACATTCACTGATGAGCAGGGCAACGCTGTGTTGGTTAGAAGGGCAACAAAAACACACCCCCAGGCTTATGAAGCAGAGGCCCATGAACAACACTACACATTATTGTCAATGTTGGGCCATTTTGAGATGTTCATCCCAGTTCTTTCAAAACAGCCTTACTTCCATCACCCTGCTTTATTTCTCCTGACACCTGCTCATCTGTCAATATGTTCATTCAGTAGAATTGAATTTCTGTCTCTCTGCTCAAAGGGACCTCAGACACAACTCATGACTCTCCCTCCGCCCTGGTCCCACTGGGCAGAACACCCTTCACTCACATCACTCGCCATCAGGCCAATATAAATCTCTGACAAATATCAGGCAAAATTTGATCAGACCCACAAACAGTACAGAATTAGGTGGGAACACCTCGATTAACTTGGAATTGTAAGTGCACGGTATTTTATTTCCAGCCACGTGCATGACTGGTCAATTTTTATATGTAAGGGAAAGATGTTTCTAGGTGCTTCTGTCTCTCTAACTGTATTAGGAGGCAATCTGAGAACATCGGTTTCCCAAAGGACAATATAGTGCAGCTCTGTGAAAGCTCATCAGGGTACAGGTGGATTTAGAATTCATTTTTGTTCAAA
>PVIJ01024750.1:0-11770 GCA_004024925.1 Scalopus aquaticus
GTGTCCCTGGGTCTCCGCCCCATGGGCAGCGAAGTGAGTTGTGGCCCTGGGGAGGAGCCCAGCCAGTACACAGCCCTGTGGGAGCGGCAGCACCCCCGCTCTCTCCCAGAGATGCCCCGAGAGATGGTCTGCACTCCTCCCCGCTGTTCTACAAGAACAAAGGCGCAAATGGAAGAACACAGGCGTGCTGCACGCGGGCCGGGATGTGCGGCAGGCTGGGGACGGAGCGGCCGGCCGCACTCCACAGGGCTGCTTGTTACCTCAGGGATTCCTCACAGCTCTCACGGAGCAGACTGGGTGTGGCTTGAGGGCGCCTTCCTGAGTCACAGCCGCCCTTCACCTCGCTGTCCCCTCACAGGGCAGAAGTCCAGGGAGCGCTCTTACAGACACGCGCTGACCTTGATGCTAAGGGCCCCGCGTCCTGGCACCAGCACACCGGGCCCCGGGTTTCACCAGGAATTGGGGGGAGAACACATATTCAGGCAAGAGTAGGCGGCTTCATTCAAGAATGGTAAGAAAGATTTATCAGCAACATCTTTAGTTAGAGACCAGGGGACATTTTCTGGGGGAAGTAGGTGCCTGTTAGAAAAGCAACCCAAAGGGCCTGTCAGGGAGGACCCCGCAGGTTGGCTGCACCACCTCTGCTGGCTGTACCACCTCTGCTGGCTGTACCACCTCTGCACACCTGCACCACCTCTGCACACCTGTACCACCTCTGCTGGCTGTACCACCTCTGCACACCTGCACCACCTCTGCACACCTGCACCACCTCTGCACACCTGCACCACCTCTGCTGGCTGTACCACCTCTGCACACCTGCACCACCTCTGCACACCTGCACCACCTCTGCACACCTGCCCGGCACCTGGCAGCCCCCAGCTTCTGCCCAAGGCTTCTCCTTCAGGGCAGTCAGGCAGGGAAGCTGTGGAATGGAAGAGTGAGTGCCCCTCTCAGCGGGACCCCAGGGGCTGTCCTCTGCAGCACTGCCTGGTCGGTCTTTGGGGGCCTGAATTAGTGGAAACCCAGGGACTGAGCCTGCTTGGGGCGCCCCTGGGAGAGTCCCAGAGCCACGAATTCTGCCCCAGAAAGGCTGATCCCCAGTGAGGGAGACGTTCCTAGCAGAAGCCCGTTTTATATGGTTCTGCATATTTAACGAACGTTCTGAGGTTTTCAATGCGTGCCGGTGTCTCAGGTGTAGGATGATTCCTAGGAACCCTGCCTGTGTCCGGGAACCAGAAGGTTCGGAGGGAAGGGGGGCTTTCATAAATAGACTTCCTCTTCTTTCTCCTGTTTCAAGGCTGCTAAGCTTGGGCTCCAAAAATCATTAAAACATTTTGACTTGAAAACAGCTGGATTCCAGAAGACGCAGCTGACTGCTCTGAGGCAGCGGTTGCATCAGCCGCCTCGAGTGGCAGGGCCTGCAGAAGCCCCAGCCTTAGCTTTGGACTCCCCCTTTTCCTCTCAGCTGACATTTCAGAGGTTTACAATAGAGAATAAAGCTGGAGCCGGGAAGCCACAAGCTGGCTTAGTCCCCAGTTTCCTTTACTCTCCCCCCAACCCCCACCTCTTTAGATCTAGCACAGAATTCAACTCAGGCCCTAGGCCTGCTGCCCGGGGCACTCTGTCCTCCTGCCTTAGAGCCCGAACTTGCAATTCTCCAGCGAGGCCCTTGCTCCGCGTCCCCCACTCTTGTCTTACTCAGTGCAGGTTCTGCTCACGTGCCTCTCCCACCTGCCCCCCTCTCCGCCATTCCCCAACTTCCGAGTCCTCCCCTCATTTACGGCCTCTTTAAATCCTTCCAATTCTTGGGCCTCCGGGGTGGTGCAAGGGATTAAGTCTCAACACAACGAAGCTATCTGCAGTCACTGCAGCATGAGTTCACTCCCCAGCCAGGGAGCTTCCCACATGGTGCAGCAGACCTCTCCTGTCTCCCGCTGCTCCCCTCAGCAGCGTGTTTCAGTCAATCTGCCTGTTCTGCTCCCCACTCTGTCTCTGGTGAATCCTCTCGCCCCCCTCCCCCCACCCCCGCCCCTCTGGCCTACACTCCAGTCCTTGTATGTCTAAATAAACAAATCTTTAAAAAAAATCCTCCCGATGTACGCCCCTGCTGGACTCTGATCTCGCCAAGGAACAGTTTTTTATGTTTTGCTGTTACTTTTATCCCCAGAATGGTACCTGACACACAGCAAGAGCTCGATGTTACGAATGTATATTCGAAGCAGGCACAGGCAGATGCTCCATCGATTCAGGCAGAGGTAAAGGAGCGTCCTGGAGCACAGGCTTTTTCAGGCTTTAATGTTCTTTCTACGCCAACTGTTGTGGGGCAAGCCCACAGGCTGGCAAGGCGGGGAGGCTGGGGGCCCGGGAGGCTGGCGGCCCAGGAGGCTGGCAACAACCAAGCCCCCCAACCCCCAGTGAAATTTTACTCTTCCTCTTTGAGCTTCCTCCCGTGGCTGCTCCGCCATAGCCGTTCTCTGTCTCTGAGTGACGCCGCCTTATAGCCCCGGCCTCCACGCTCAGGTGTGCCCACTCACGCAGGCCCACACTCCAGGTGTCCACCATCAGGCATGCGTGCCCCGAGCCCAAGCTCTTAAGTGCCTCCTGCATTCGAGGCCGCAGGTGCTAGCCATAGAGGACGCAAAAGCTTGACCAGTTCGCTTACCCTACAGAATGCAAATGTCACTGTGTTAAGAGAAGGACAGAGAGAAACAACAGGTCCAAAATGGAGCTGTTTATCCCAGGCCCCACCAAGAGTCCATACCTCGCCTACTGCAGTTTCACCTCTCTCCAAAATGGAAATTTAAACTAATGGATCTGGAGTTTCCTGACCAGCGCTGAGACCACCTGCCGCATAAGACCCCCTGGAGCTCCCCCTAACGGAGGGCGGCCGTGCCTGAAATAGCCCTTCTTTTGCTCTTGACTCACCCCACCCTATTTCTGCCTATAAAGACCTTCCATTTTGTATGGCTGTGCAGTGCCGGCCGGATGCTACCGATTCATGAACAGTTCAAGGAACCAACTAGATAGTTGCACTGAACTCAGTTGGACTCTTGCTGTTTAGCTGGGCACGCATCTAACCGGACAGTGTGGTTTCTGGGGTGAGGGGGGGTAGACTCTCAGCGCAGAGCTGGCCCACACATTTCCTGTTGGAATAGGGACAGACTCCAGAAACCCCGAGCAGAGAGCCGGTGTGGAGGCTAGTCAGGCTTTTGTTCTAGAGTTTTCGTAATGAAGACACATGGGGGTTTGGTTGGTAGCGGCAGGGCACTCTTCTCCTGCACTCAGAGTCTGCCCTGGTTTTCTGTTTTGTTTTATTTTTCGACAATCCTAGTAATCACATCCTCAGCACAGTGAGCTTTTCCATTCTGATTAAAAATATGTGCTTCCTTCAGAGGGCAAAGCCGGAGATTGCTGAGTCACTGTTGCCATTTTTACTCCAACTTTTCCTGTTTATACCGAAGTAATACATGCTGATTATAGAAAACTAGAAAAATGTGTGCGTGTGTAGAAATGACTCAAAATCACCTATAACCTCAGGAGGTAGAAATGACCACTCTGAGCAACTCATTTCCTTCTAGAATGTTGTTTTCCATAGTTGGGAATCACATAAATATCTATGGTCGTATCCCCTTTGTAAACATCATGATAGTTGGACTATTTCCCAGTATCACTAGGAATATTTCCTAAACAATCGTTTTAATGTTAGCCGGTAGCTGTTTCATAGTTGTTATTTACCAGGTTTTACGACATTATTTTACAATACTGTAAATAATGCTACGGTGATTATGTTTGAGAATCCATTTCTCCTTCCACAGTTAAAGAGAATCCTTATCCGCAGCCCATCCCATGGAATATTCTCATCTTCTAATCTCTGATAATGACAAATGATATGTTGTTATTGTTTCTCTTTAGGAGTGAATAATGTTCGCCATCTTCCAAGTGTTTGTGGGACACTTCCGAAGCTGTGACACTTCCGCCTTTGTGTTTTCATTTTTCATTTTGAGTTTCAGTGTTTACTTGTCAGTCCCTCTGAGCCTGTGTCAACAAAGGCTGTTAGTCTGTTGTTGCCAAAATTGCCATGATGCTGCACTAGGGCCCTTGGACCGAGACACACCCTTAGATTCCACTGTCCCTTGAGCGTTCCAGGGGAAGAAGTCAGGGAATGTAACAGAGGCCACAGGCCCCTGGTGCAGTTACTTGTGCTCTCGCCTGTGTCACCCAACGGAGACTTAATACCTAACTAATTGCACTTTCAGTCGCTCCCAGAAACGTAACCTTTAACCGGGCAATCTGGAATCACCTGGTTGGCAGCAGTGAGGTCATTCGCCTGACCCATCGAGTCCCCATAGAGAGTGACCCGGCCCCCAACAGTCCCCCTGCCTGCCCCTGCCCCCATCTGTCTATAAAAGTCTTCCATTTCCTACGGCTCTTCGCAGCTCCTTCCTGCTGGCTACGCGAGCTGCTGCTCGGTCCACGAATCATTTGACAAAGCCAGCTTTTAAACTCACTCAGACGAACTTCGGTTTTTGACAGGGAACAGAAGAAAAATATTCTCAGATTATCTACGAGGCCACTTTTTCTTTTTCAGTTTAAGCGCCTCTGGCATTTTCACGCTGATGGGATGGTTGAGAGAGACACAGACATCATCCCGTTCGTCTACATTAGGGTCTGATCAGTTTCGCCTTGAGCAGAGTGCCACTCCCCCGAGCCGCCCAGGGCCGTGTACTTGGCCCTCCAGGGCAGGCTGCGGACTCCAGCCCAGGCCCCTGGCTTGTGGAGGGCTGAACGCAGCCAGCGACGGCTCAGGGAGCTTCTCTCAGACCCTCGGTTTTTCCCACCTGCTTCTCCATCTCCTGGTCCTCTTTGCTCAATTTTTATTCCTCCCAACTCCACAAGCTTCTCCTCTTTCTCAGACGCGCTCTCTCAGCCTAGAGGCGGGAGCTGAGCCCTTTGAGACCACTAGAGAGGATGGACCCCAGGTCTGGGGGCTGCGGAGCTCCTGGGCAGCGCTCCCGCCCCTGACCTGGCCCCCAGGAGCAGTGCCCAGCTGGCCAGGGGGACGGCCTGGGGGAACTTAACTCTGTCTTCAGACAACACACATTTTGCGAATTTTGCGGAGCAGAAGCTTGAAAGGGAAGTGGTGTGGGCTACTAGGTTGCTAACATCTACAAATTCATCTCTGGACTTTCTTTCCATTCGTGATTTAAGAAAGCTAGAGGGGGCCCCAGAGGGAAGAACTTGCTTTTAGAAGTCTTTCCAAACCGTGAAAAGCTCTGAGATTCCCACGAAGGAGTCCAATCTGAGGAAGGGCTACTAGTAAGCACAGACCTCGACATCCCTCGGCGTCAGCCTGTGCGAGGGCCCGAGCTGAGCACCTAGCAGTTATTATCTCCGAACTTCTTACAGCTCTCCGGGGACAGATTTACTGTTATTGTCTCCGCTTTCCAAAGGAGAAAACCGAGGGTTCCGGAGACCAGTAACCTCCCCAAGGGCACAGCCAGTGGAAGGAAAAGCGGTGAAACCCCCCAAGTACCCGCCTCGCTTCCGAGCACAGGTGCCATCATCTCGGCTCATACTTTGTCGTGAGGAGACAGCGCGGCGTCCTGGAGCGGGCCGCTGGCTTTGAGGCTGCGCGGCCCGTGTTCCATCCAGCTGTCCCACTCTCCTGTGTCCTCGTGCCCTATCGTCCCTCTGCCTGGCTTTCCCACCTGGCAGAGGGAGATAAACGGAGACCGTACTCTGTAAATCTTGGGGAGGCTAAAGGAGGTGATTTGGGTGCAGCACAGGGAACATTACTTTGCAAGTATTTTTTCAATGACTTCTCTAGAGAGGAGACGGGAGCACAGTGAAGTTAAGCCCAGGGCTGCAGAGCGGCTGGTGGTACGCTGTAGGGGGACGGGGGTGCTGCACGCACGAACAGGCTTTAGCGGGAGGACCTGCGTGCAGGAGGTCGGGGAGCACCGGCGCCCCGCAGCGGCTGCTCCAAGGATGCTGAGCAGGTGGTGACCCGGGAGGGAGGGATGGAGGCGAGCATGAGGCAGACGAGCTCCCCGGGAGGAGAGAGCAGCGAGGCCCCGGGAAGACGTGTTAGGAGAATAAAGTTAGTGCAGGCTTGGGAAGGGCCGCGAGCCAGGCCCCACACCTACTGGTCAGAGGCTGCCACTGGCCCTGAGACTCTCTGGTTGAATGTATTTAGGACCAGCTCAGGGGTGGCTCTGCCACAAACCAAAAGGGAAGAGAGAGAAATGTGTGCTAGTTCCTATGGCAGAAATATGAGCCCAGGTGGTTCATTTTCAAACAGGCAGTGGCCTTTTCCAGTTGAGCTCAGGTGCTGGGATTCCCCACAGGCTGGTGCGAAGCCCAGGGCTTGCCGAGATGGACCCACTGAGGTTTTGATTTCTTTCTTTCTTCCATGTTTATAAAAACAGCTTGACAGGGGCCTTCCTGCTGGCTCAGGGGTTAAAGTCTCGGCCCTATCAAGCTATCGGCAGCCACTGTTGCATGAGTTCGAACCCGGCGAGGGAGAGTTCCACATGGCGCGGCAGACCTCTCCTGTCTCGCCTGCTGCTCCCCTCAGCAGTGTACTTCAGTTGATCTGCCTGTTCTGCTCCCCATGCTGTCTCTGGTGTATCCTCTCATGCCCCTGCACCTCCAGCCTGCACCCCAGCTCTTGTTTGCATAAATAAATAAAAATAAATCTTAAAAAAAACCCAGCTTGACAGCAAAAGTAGGACTCCACTGAAACCTGCCAAATGGGAAGTTTCCGCCCAGGCCCTCCACATGCAGCAAGCTGGTGAACAAGCAAGGAAGGGTTCTATGAACATTAACTTGCTCTGTGTTAGCCCTTGTGCATTAGCCCTTGCTCTGGATAATCCAGGTGGGAACAGAGGTTAAAAAATACTGAAGGGTGAAAAAAAAAATCCTTAAAAACAAGAAGACGCCTGCACCTTGGAATCCAACCTCGTTTGACTTTTATGGGCGGGACCCCACAGCCCAGTTTATGGGGGTTGAGTCAAGGTCACCAAGCGGAGTTTGACGCAATTACTATTAAGGTTGGTACCTGGGCAGCTCTTCCCCCTTGACGGCCCACCTGTGTCTAAGCAGGTGTCTCTTCCTTCTCCTTTTCCTAATGAACCTGTCCTTTGATAATGTGAAAAAAATAAAGCAGTAACTGCCGCGGCCATGGCCTGGCTTTCCTGCGGAGGTGCTGAGGAGGGGGAGGGGCAGCGCGACGCCAGCTTTGAACTCCACACGGCTCTGGAGCCCAGCCCTGCCCGAGGCCGGTGCCTGTCGAGCAGAGTTGCGCTCAGCAGCCAAAAGGGAAGAAGCAGAGGAGGCAGAGACTAGACGTGCTCCCAGACCTCGACCTTGAATTTTACAAAAGACACTTATTTCAAGAGCTGTCTGAAAGGGAGGTTACATCCCCCCTTCAGCTCTGTCCCCACAGAAGGGGATGTGGCGTGTATGACGCATGGAGGCAGTTTCAGGTCACATGCGGGATAAGCCAGAGGGCGTGCAAGTGGCTGAGCAGCGGATGCCTCGGGGCTCTTCCCCCGCCCCCCAGCCAGGCTCGGGAAGCCGGGGGAGCAAGGGTCTCCTGGTCCCTCCGGGCTGACCGCGACGGTGACCTTCTGTCTCTGGGGCTGGATGCCCGAAGGAAGGGCAGACCGGCGGCTCCTTGGCATTCTCTGCTCTGCCCAGGGCCGTTGCTATTGACAAAGCCAAGTGGACAAAAGGGATCTGTCCTCACAGGAGAGCTGGGATTTGGGGATCAGCACCCAAAGTCTACTGAAGTCTAGGTGGGGCTGAGAAAGTTAAGTAGGCGATGGCCCCAGTGACCAGACCGGTGTCTCAAATATCAGCTTAAGTCAGTCTGCACTTAAGGAGTCCCTCAAGGAAACTGAACACACAACAGCCCCAGTCCAGCTTTCGCTAGCTCGCCTTAGCCCAGGGGACAGCCCCACTAGCCTCACAAGGAAATCTCTGCCTCCTCAGGCCCTGTGCCTGCACGGGCTCTTCTAATGTTTTGTGGAACTTGCTCTTACCCCAAATCCCTCAGGAAGAATGCTCCGTGCTCGAGGGGTACTGTGCCCCCGGTCCCCACCCGAGTCGATGGATTGTTTCCCCTTGAAAGAGCTTCACCCAAGCAGTTGTTTGCTGCGCCAGTGGGTGTTCTAGATTTAATTCAGTTCTGACACTATCAACCTGGAGACCACATCCCATCTGGGGGTTACAGGCCCCTTCCCATAACCACCCCCCTTTCCCTTCAGGAGATTCCATTACAGGGCACGATTGATTACATCTCTGTGCATGGACGACTGAACCCAATCTCCATCCATTCCTCTTCTTGGAGGTTGGGTGGAGGAGGAGGGGGAGGCTAAAATATCAGCCTTTCAAATCATGTGGTTGTTTCCCCTGGCAACCAGCCTCATCCCTAGGGATGTCCCAAAAGTCAACTCATTAACATAAATTTGGGTGTGGTTGAAAGGGACTTGTTATGAACACAATGAAGTCTTCTCTATTATCACATAGGAAATTCCAAGGATTTTAGGACTACTGTGCCAGAAATGGGGACAAAGACCAAATACTTATTTCTTGATCATAAACCACACTGTCACATTAAGTAACATGAAAAAAATCAATACTTTGCATAATAGCATCAGAGATATTCCAAGTGAAATAACTTGTGAGTTTTCCTATGAACTTCAGATAAAAACACTGGATACCCAGCAAGCAGCGAAACTGTCATTCTAGTTCAGTGATGGTGGATGTGATAATTCTTACAGACCTTCTGAGAGGTAATTGGGAATATATTTTAAGATCTCATAAAATTGTCCAATCATTTTGGCTTAGTAATTTCACTATGGAGTATCTCCTAAGCAGCAATCAGAAATGAAACTAATGATTCAGTGTTCTGGAATTTCATCGCAATATTATGAACTTTGGCAAAAAGTGGGAAGTAACTTGAGTGACTAATATTAGACTAACAGAATTAAAATTGTGACTATGGAAACTCTGGAAGAAAGGTCTAAACCCACATGATATAGTATGACTGCTACGTAAAGTTGTATTGCAGAGAGAGACGCAGGAAATATTCTAAAATGTGAATGTTCAGAATAGTCTAAAATGTTAGTTCAGGGTGTCTGAGCGGTGGCATTATGGGCAATCTTTCTCTTTTCGCTTTAAAAGTATTTCCCAGAATAATGTGCTCTCCTTATGAAAAAAGTGAAATTTATAGAACAGACAAATATAAGCCACCTGGGAGAGTAATTAGAAATTAGATAAAGCTGGGGATAAGCTGAAAAGAACATTGAGAAAGGAGGACGTGTGCAAACTGAGAGGAGAATAAACTGGTTCTCAGATTTGGGAGAGATGAGGTCGAGGAAGATAGTGAAAATTTTGTGTCAGCGTCTTGAGGGAAGAAGGGAAAAAGCTTCACCTTTATGCAAGCATTTCCTTCCCTACCCCAAAGCAGCCTTGGATTTTACAGGTGAAGACACAAGGGGGCTAAGCGGGGGAGCACGTCTGTTAAAATAAAAATCGCCTGCCCTGCACTCCCACAGAACCAAAATCCATCACAAATTCCCACACAGGCATGAGAAGTAATGCAGTTTAATAACAGGGTCTAGAAACCTCTCAGACTGGATTAAATTCTGAGTCCAGCTCCCTGGCCCTACTGACCACTTTAATCCTAACCCGCTGTGTGTATTTTCAGGATTCGCTGCGTCTCCCTAACTACCCTGGAGAGACAGTTCAGCAGTCTGTCATCTCCCTCTGGCCCGTTTCTGATAAACCGCCCCCTTTACAAACCACCTTCTTAGTACAAGTTTTGTGCAAGAGCCTGTCACCTGTCACCCCCAGTACTGCCAACCACTTACACTGGCATCACCTTTGTTTCTGAGAGCAGAGATTAGAGGGTGATGCTGAAGGGAAGGAGACAGCAGAGAGCCGGGGGCAGATCAGACACGGTGTGGGGAGGGGGGAACAGACTTGGATCCCGGGTAACTTCCCCCAGTCTGGGGGGTCTGAGACCCCAGTGTCCGGGTGCAGGCGTCCCAGCAAGCTGTGCTGCATGCGGGGTGGGTACTTACAAAAAAAGATGCAGAAGCCACAGGAATGCTGACAGGCAGAGCAGGAAATCAGGTCTGGTGGACTCCTTGTCCTCGCTGGCTTCCTAGTGTCAGCCTCCGACAGAGTGCGGCGGGAGGCCACCGCCAGCGGACAGATGCGGCGCCAGCCCTCCAGCGGTGCCTAAGTAAACAGCTCTGAACTTTGTGCTGAGCTGTGTCCCATCAGCTAATTTCACTTTCAGTTCTTAACGTGCCGGTAGTCCCATGACTTTTCGGAAAAGAGGAATGTAAACAACTTCGTTCAACACGTACTGGCCCGGTGCTGGTGCTGCCCAGGCCTGGCCTTGCAGGGCGAGGTGAGAGTCTCGCTTCTATCACAAACCATCCCGGAGAGAAAGCGGGCCAGGACGCCCCCAAAGTGCCTCCAAGTGACTGCACCCAAGATAAACACAACTTAAAATCTCTTTGGGGAGGGACCGTTCAAGATCATCGGGTCTGAGAGCCCAGACCCGGGTACCCCCTAGTGAAGGGGTGCTGCCACATCTGTGGCCCCCTTTACGGAAATCCGCT
Organism: Scalopus aquaticus; assembly: GCA_004024925.1. NCBI lineage: Eukaryota > Metazoa > Chordata > Mammalia > Eulipotyphla > Talpidae > Scalopus > Scalopus aquaticus. Next base: position 10,641 of record PVIJ01024750.1, read on the forward strand.
GTGCGTGTGACTAGGCTTTTCTGGACACAAAGCCCAGTCTTGGCATTCTTATCGGGGGTTAAGGCCCAAGCAGAAGCGGTGGCAACATCCCCCTTGTTTCAAAATAAGAGCAGAATGTAGCTTTTATTTTTGCAATCATGGGGCTCCTAGCCCAAGTTGTAAAATTGCTTCCTTTGCTCATATGACCAGCAGGCTGCAGTTTCCAGTAGGGCTCAGCTTGGTTGGGTCTGTAGTGAGCAACCTCGAAGTACTGCTGACTCCTTGAGAGGGGTTTGGAGAGTCCCTCCATTCTCCCCAAAGGAGAACTGTTAATCGTAGTTCTTTTTTTAAACTCCAATCTTGAGAGCTGATGGGATCTAATAGGAACAGTGGAATCCGGGAGCTCTGCCACAGGTTAGCAGACTACCTCTTGAGCCTCAGTTTCTCATCTGTAAAATGGAAACAATTCCTACTTCATGGCTGTGGTTGGAATCGGAGATAATGAATGAATGTGCTTAACACAGCCCTGGGCACATAGTAATGGAAGTTCTCAGCAAAACCTGAATTTTTATATATCCAGTTTAGCCACCCTTTAAGGCATAATAATTCCTTTAAGGTAAAGGCCAAAGTAACTTTTTGGTACTAATGTAAGTTTGTTTCTCTGAAATGGAACACTGGTGAGTAAAGAGGCAAATGTAGAAGAGACTTCTAGAAATATAGCTAAACCTTTTTTTTTTTAAAGATTTATTTATGCATACAAGAGCTGGGGTGTAGGCCAGAGGTGTGGGGTGGTGAGAGGACTCACCAGAGACAGAGTGGGGAGCAGAACAGGCAGATTGACTGAAGTACACTGCTGAGGGGAGCAGCGGGCGAGACAGGAGAGGTCTGCTGTGCCATGTGGGAATCTCCCCTGCTGGGGATCAAACTCATGCTGCAGTGGATGCAGATAGCTTCATAGTGCTGAGACTTAACCCCTTGCACCACCACGGAGGCCCTCTAAAGCTTTTATTTTTTTTTTATTGTTATTTATGTCTTTTACATTTTGTATTCCCCTTGGGCAGCCCACCACCAATTCACCCGTGATCCATCTCCATGGTCCCCTGTATTCTCCTCTCTTCCATTTTGTGCCCTTATCCTCCCCTCCCCCCACA
>PVIJ01024751.1:0-11770 GCA_004024925.1 Scalopus aquaticus
GGAGAGGGAGGGGGGGGGGGGGGGGGGGGGGGGGGGGGGGGGGGGGGGGGGGGGGGGGGGGGGAGGATAAGGGCACAAAATGGAAGAGAGGAGAATACAGGGGACCTAGGAGAGGGATCACGGGTGAATTGGTGGTGGGCTGCCCAAGGGGAATACAAAATGTAAAAGACATAAATAACAATTAAAAAAAAAACCCTAAAACTGCTTTCTTTTGCCCTGTCATCTCCAACTCATTGAGTTTCACTGAAGAGGCTACATAAGCCAGCGTTCTACCACTTTCAACTACTTTTTCATTGAGGTTTCTCCCACATGAATTTCTTTCCTTGGGAGAATACTCAGTGCTGGGTAGGCAATTAGTTGACATGCTGGGAGTTGTGGGTGACAGCTTGCAGTCCCAAATGCCACCCTCTTCTCCCCTGCCTGGGCTCCTGGGGCTTCCCTGAGCTCCTACTCCACTGCATCTGGGTGAGTGCCAGCTGCCTGAAAGAACACTGACTGCTGGGAGAGTAGGGTGCTGATGCATCCCAGGCTTCTGGCAGCTAGGTTGATGGTCCCGAGAGGCTCCCTTTCCTCTACTGTGTGGATTCCTGGGACTTCCAATAGCTCCTAGCCTACTATAATGGGGTGAGTACATGCCTCCCCAGAGATCACAGATTGCTGGGCAGGCAATGAACCCATGGCACTGGGACTGCTGGTATCTAATTTGGTTATTCCAAGAAACACCAGTCCCTCCTGTGGCTGCGCCTGTCATCTGCCAGCCTAACCTCTGCCACTGCTTGTAAACTGCAACTTCCTGTGGTACCTGCCTGCAGCTAAAGATACAGAGCCCTCTGACTACTCTGTGCTCAAGCCTCAGGGGAAAGGCACTGCTAACAAAACCCACTGATTATCACAACTAGTTTGCAACTGAAAGGTTGGTGGCAATTTAGGACTTCTGAGAATGTACCACTGGTGAAGAATTCCTTGATCTCCTTTGATCAGATGGTGACTGAAGATCTCTCTCTCAGCTCAAGTTCCCTCAAGCACTGAGGGAGGCTTACACCCTTGGCTTTCTACTGCAGCAACCTCTACAACCCCAACATCTCCAGCCCATACGCCATATGTTAGTTCTTGGATTATCACCCTATGTTAGCTCTTGAGATCTAATCAAACTGGTTGGTGATGGATTTCAACCAATACAACAGCAGAAAGCACAGTTTCTAAGATGAACTTCCTAAATCAATACCTGGGGACCTCTAATTTTCATATAAGACCATTACAGCAGAACTGGGAAGCAGAAGCCCAACAATCCATGGAAGTAATTACAGAGCATGAAACAAAATGCAGAGACATAGGAATTCAGTCAATGGATAAGGAGAAAATACTGTGGGCAATTCCTGTACAACAGAATTAATCAAACCATCAGAAGAAGACTTTAGAGCAATGATCTGTGAAATGGCCCATATCAGAAAAGACCAGAAGCAACAATTGTTGCTGAGACTGTGGAGAGAAAGGAATCCTCTTAAATGGTTGGTATTGACTAGCCCCTATGGAAAACGGTATGGAGATTTCTCACAACCTTGAATTAGAGTTATACAGTCCAGAAATACCTCTCCTCGTTATACCCAAAGATTACAAAAACACTAATTCAAAAACATACATGCATTCCCATGTTCATTGTACAACTATTTACAATAGTGAAGCTATGGAAACAACTGAAGTCCCAAGGACAGATGAACAGATAAAGATGATGTGTATATATACACACACAGGAATACCATTCACATGTAAAATAAGATGAAATCTTGCCATTTATAACAAAATGGATAGTACTGGAGGGGATTATGCTAAGTGAAATAAATTAGAAAGAGAAAGACTGATACCATTTAATTTCACTCATATGTGGAATATGAAGAAATATAGGCAAAATCAAGTAAAAGAAACACTTGCAATCCTACTTGGAATTGACTTTACCAGAATGGAACAATGGAGAGCACATGGGGAAGGGGGCCCAATGGAGTATGGCAGAAAGTTATGGGGCTTTCGTAGTGGGTAGAGTGTGCTAACATTAATTTATAGAGGTATGAACCTATATCCCTAAAAGACTTGTTGTAAAACAATGTTAGTTCGCTAAACTTAGTAAAAATAAGTACAGCTTTTGTAAGGAGCAACATCATCCAGTGGAATTTTTTATTATCCATGAGCCAAAAAGCAGAAGATGTGTATCAATTAAATAAGTTTTAGTAAAAGTCAGAAGAAATAAAAGTGGTCAGTGAAAAAGACATATTTAATCTCAGAATCACTGAAGCAAATTCATATTAATATAGTATACTGTTATTTTTGCTTTTCATGTTGTCAAGGAAATAAACGGTGAAGGAATTATAATCCTGTACTCTAATTAGATATACTGCCTGATTAGAAGTGTAAATTGATTAATATTTTCAGGAAAATAATTTGTTATATATAAAGATTTTTAAAGTAATGTGAATTTGATGAGGTACAATTATTTCTAGTCATCCCTCATTAAGAAATTGGTACGAATATGGACAATAAAAATCTATGCAATGACATTCAAAAGGTGAAATGTTTGTGATACAGGTCAAAATAGAAGACCCTGAACTGCACATAAAACATAAGCCCTTGAAATAAAGAAAAACATTTAACCAGATTTATGCCACAAGCCACAGTTCCTGTTTTAGTTTTATGAATAACAAATATTCCTCAGTTTTCTGCCTTTACAGCTGTTTTAAACTTTGCATTTTCAGAAATGGATTGACAGATTTAAATCCCTGGTATTTATGCATTTTTTATACCTTTCCTTTTGCATGTTATAGCTACATTGTGCATATATGGGGTTTCTCATTAGGTTTGTGCATATAGAAAAATATCAGTCTTATTTTGGAGTCCTATTAGGTTCATTATTTTTCAGAGTGAAAGCTTCGGATCTGAATCCAAGTGAGTTAGTCAACTTACCACACCATTTCACTTTCCAGTTACGATTGGCATCAACTCCCCGGCAGTGAAACCTTGAGTTCTTTGATCTTGTTTTTCTCCAAAATCGATCCTATGTGTAATTAACAATATGGGTGCAGAAAAATACATGAAAGGTTATTCACATGCATTTTAGTAGTTCCATCAGTGTGTAAATTTCACGCTGATGAGAGGTGTTCTTCTAGAAATGGACACATCCAAGGAGTAGATAGAGGACTGAGTTCATGCTCAGAACAGAGACCCAGGTTCATGCTCCAATTTCTACTCCACATTTGTCTCTTACCTTGGATTAATTTCTTCACATGTAATTGAATGGCCTGGGCTTGACTAGTGATTTTCCACATTTTATTTGGAAGGAGAAATATTTATTCACATGAACTGGTACTAGAGCTAAAACAGGTAAACAAAATCCAAAAGTTGCTATGATTTGGGGAAGAGTACAGGTCTCTTGTGGCTCTGAAATCCCTAGACTGGATGCCCACTGAGCTGCGTCCCTGTTCTATGGCTATTATCTATGATTTAGTCAGTCTCAATACAATAGATAAAATGACTTACATTGGTCCAGCTAAAATGGTATCCATCAACGTTAAAAACAGGCATGATGTAGAAATACAGATGATTGAACATTTTCCTCATGGTTGGATCACTCTTATATGTTAGAAGCACCTAAAAACAAACATTTTTCTTATAATTTGATTCCAAAAAGATATTTAGAAAGAAATGTTAAATATTCTATTTGTGAGAAAGACCAAATATGATGGGTTAAAAAGCAACAAGTTAATGAACTATATTTTTTGACTTACATATTTTCTATTGAGATTTTTATCTAAAATTCTTTATTTTTGGAAACATTTAACAAAGCTGGCAAAACTTCAGTAGTTCATATGTGGCTACATTTTAGGTTAATTAAGAAAGCAAGCACTTGATGTTCTTTGTATAATCGTATTTCAGTTTTCTTTCAATTTTGGAACAAAAGACCTAAATATACTGATACACTTACTTTGTAACTCAGGTTAGTTATATAGTCACTTAATTGTTTATGTCTACTTGGTGCCAGACTCAAGTCTTGGAACTTACTGCACGAACACCCTATTCTACTTTCCTGAATTCTCCAAAAGCTGTAAGGGGCAATACAACATCACTATCATCTTTATTGTGGCACCTTTGAAAACTTGCTATTGTGATTGGGTTTTACTTATATTGTGTCTGACCCCAAATCCACCTATGTATTTGGTCTCAAATAGAAAAGCACTGGATTTGCCAAGTCAAGAATATGGACATTTTGAAATACCATTTTTATTTAGTGCACTTTTTCAAAAATTCTTTTGATGCATGGTTGTCTACTATGTGTAAATATCTTGGAGGGACACTTAGGAAACTTGTAACGATGGGTGTCTCTGGGGAGGGAGAGCTGGGGGAAGAATTACCTTTCACTTTATACCCATTTAGATTGTTTGAGTTTTTTTTTTTTTTTAAAGATTTATTTGATTTTTGCACACAAGCCAGGGTACAGGTCAGAGGCATGGGGCGGCGAGAGGGTTCACCAGAGACAGAGTGGGGAGCAGAACAGGCAGATCAGAAATACACTGCTGAGGGGAGCAGCGGGCGAGGCAGGAGAGGTCTGCCGCACCATGTGGGATTCTCCCCGGCCGGGACATCAAACTTGCATCGCCACTGCCGAGAGCTCCACAGCGCAGTGCTCAACCGCTGCGCCACCAGGGAGGCCCTGTTTGAGTTTTAACATGTTAAAAGCACAATTCAAAGTAAGGGAGTTCTTAAATTATGCATATACTGCCTTGGAAACTTTAATACTTAAATTTCAGTCTTATTTTACATCTAGTTAAGTAGGATTTCTGAGCACACCATAAGAAGCATTCTGTGTTTACATGGTGTGAATTTTATTCATAGCAATCCAATAATAGAATTTATTATCAGAAACTATCACTATGTTACTATTAATAGTGAAAATATAGAAGTATATGTAGGAGTAAACACCATTTTATTAAATATAATTTAATTATCTAAGGGAATAACACAGTTGATAAACCATACAGTTATCTTGTTCTTCTTTAAGGTTTAGTAGTAATTTGTTGGCCAAGTACCCTTGAATTTCTATTAACTACTGAATGTCTCAAACTACAGGAAAATTCCTATTGTATGATCAGTTGTGAATAATGCAGAATTTTGTTTTCTTTTTATAAATAGAGGTTCCCCAATATTTGGAGGATGTCTCCTGTTAGGAATGGCAGAGACAGCTATGTGGCTAGCAACGTGCCTACCTTAAGATTGGTAGCTTTTTATGATACTCTAGAGAATAAAAATGAAGATATGGAAGGAAAGAAAGCTGGGATAACATGGGCAAGAGGGGGGATAGGAATAAGAAGAGGCAGGAAAAAGTCATGGTAATTTTTCTCTTTCCCCTCCATGCATCAGTGATGTAGCTCATTTATCTCAGTCCAACTTGGGGAAGTCTCTCACCTTTTCTAAGCCTGGATGATGTTAGTAATAAATGCCAGACTATGTTTGACATGTGAATGGGAGCATTCTCATTTTATCTAGCCGCCTCTCCAAAGCAAGTGGTCACTATACTTTTGTATTGAAAAGAATATTGTTAACTTCCTTTTAAAAATTATATATAATGCAAATAGGAAAAGTAGAGACTATTGTATATATTGCCCACAAGTATATCTTGCAACATATATCAAGTTTTTTTAATTGAAACATAGATAAAAATAAAACTTCACTTTCAATACTTCCTGATCACATTTTTTTCCTCCACCAAGGTGATCACTGTCCTTACTCTGACATTATCATTCACATGCATGATTTTCTTCTTTTTGAAAATACGGTGGTAAACACATAACGTATTTGTTTTAGGTATATAAAATAATGATTCCATATTTGTGTATATTGAGAAATGATCAACACAATAAGTCTAGTTACCATACATTACTAATATACATTTTTTTTCTTTTGAGGGGGACTTTTAAAATTTACTCTCATAGCAACTTGTACAATACATTATTAACTGTATCTACCATGCTCTATATTACATCTCCATGACTTACACATTTCCAGCTATTAAAAAAAACTCCTTTTAACTCCATCTGCTTCACTGACCACCCACCTCTCCCCCACCCAGCAGTCTCCAATTTGTACTGTGAGTTTGTTTTTTTTTTTTTTTGTTTTGTTTTTTGGATACCATATATAAATTTGCTGTCTTTCTCTGCTTGACTTATTCCACTTAGTGAAATATGCCCTGAAGGTCCATATATATTTTTGCAAGTTAAAACATTTCATTCTTTATGCAATAAATAACTATGCATTTATTTATATTATATATCACATATATAATATAAATAAATCACATAATATAAATATACTATTTACATATAATATAAATATATCTCATATATGATCTCATACACACACACAATTTTTGGTCTACCTACCTATCTACTTATCTGTCATATCTTTTTTATTCACTCATCCATTGATGTGCACTTAGTTTATTTCTATACCCTGGCTATTGTAAATAATGCTGCAATGAACACAGGAGTGCACGTACCTTTTTAAATTAGTGTTTTCATTTTTTTGGGATAAATACCCAGAAGTGAAATTGTTGGATCATATACAGTGTTCTACTTTTTATATATAGTAGTTATACTTTTAATTTTTTGAAGAATCCCATACCTTTTCCCATAGTAACTGCACTGATTTATATTCTCATTAATAGGGCACAAGAGTTCCCTTTTCTTCATATCCTCGCCAACATAAAACATGGTTTATATTTTGGTACATATATATGTACCAGATTGTTAGGTTTTTAATTAAAAAAAGTTTAACGGGATTATATTGTATCTGTTGCTTTACTTCACATTTCCCTGATTATAAATTATATTTAACAGCTGTATGTAATGGTAAGCCATTCTATAAATTGCTCACTTGTATTTTTACACATTTAAAAAAAAGATTTATTTTTATTTATGTATATAAGAACTGAGTGTAGGCTAGAGGTGCAAGAGTGAGAGGATTCACCAGAGACAGAGTGGGGGGAGAACAGGTGGATCCACTGAAATACACTGCTGCGGGGAGCAGCGGTGTGGGGGTAGGGGAAACAGGAGATGTTTGCTGTGCCATGTGGGTTAGTTCCCTGGCTGGGGATCCAACTCTTGCTGCAGTAGCTGGTGATAGCTTGATAGCTCTGAGACTTTAACCCCTGCGCCACCAGGGAGGCCCTACACATTTTTCTATTAAACTTTAACTTTAAATTCTGGATATAAATCCTATGTTGGGTATATGCATTATAAGCATATTCCTTCTCATAGTTTATTGCTTCCTCTTTCATCATATCTTTGTTGATAAAATTTTCAATTTTATCATTAATATATAACTTTAAGAATCCATTTCTGCCTTAAAATCATATATTACTTTCTATTTTTCTCAAAAGACTGTCTTTCAAATGTTGGCACTAAACCTCCTTATATGATATAAGGTTGGGATTTGTTAATTTATTTTTACATTATAGAAGACCAATTGCACCACTGTATTCACTTATATGGTTTGCCTTTTCCACAATGAATTAGCATGCCACCTCTGTCAAACTTAAGTTTCCATTTGTGGAAGAGGGTATAGTTTATACCCATATATTAAAGGCATACCACAGTTTATGTAGAATTTATGGAATCTGGTAGGATGTCTCTTTATGTTCTCCTTTAAAATCATCATGGCTAATTTTTACTTTTTTCTCTTCATGTTAATTTTGAAATCAAGGTTGAACATGTTAAAGGTATTTTTTTCTATATTAGGTTGTTTCGTTTTTGGCCCTTAATGAATTGTTGACTTTTAGCAAGTAATCTTTCATCATGTAGTAACATAATCATAGAGTTATGATGAATTTCAGAAAGCAATTTTTTATTGTTAAATCATCTTGTATTCTAAGATAAACCCATCTGGTTATACTATGTATTCTTAATATATTGACTGGATTCTGTATTCCTGTGTGAGATAGGCCTATATATTCTTTTTATGTCCTTGTCTGGTTTTGACATCAGCGTTATACCCCTCTATTTGGCAAGTAAACCTTATGGGCCTAGAGCAGAAATTAATTAAATATGAAACAGATACAATAGGGACTATATATCTTTGCTTTCTGTTTCTTTGATTTTTGCTCTCTTTCTTTTGTTGACTCTCTTCTTCCTATTCTAATTTTTTTTAGTTGACAGCTTAGCTCGTTAATTTGGAGACCTTACTCTTTCCTAGTACATTTACTAAAAACTATAAATTCCCTTTAAAACTGCATTAACCATATTCTATATGTTTTAATATATAACAGTTTTATTTCCATTCAGGTGTAAATGGAAAAATTTCCTTGATTCCTTTAAATCACAAGTTACTACTTATAATTTTTATATATTTCAAAATACATGAGGCTTCTTTTTACAGTCACATTTTAATAAATTCTATCAACTGCATTTTAATCAGAGAATATGATCTATGTGACACAGATTCCTGGTATTTATCAAACTTTGCTTGTGTCACCTAACATATACTCATTTTTGGGAAATGTTCCAGTTTGCTCAAAAAGAATATGCATTCTCTAATTATTGGTTATGGAGTCTCTATATGTTTTAGTACATTAAGTTTGTTATGTTACATCTATATTCTTACTAAAAATTTTGTTTATCTTCTTAATCATGTAGAGTTGTGTTAAAAACCTTGTCATCATGGATATGTCAACTTTGCTTTCTGTATTTTGAGGTTATTGACAAATAGTAAAAGAAATGAGGAAGCTGTTCACAAGTATTCTATTCTGGAGTAGATTTAATTTTCAAGACTTGTCAGAACATGTTCTTTCTCTGACAAATAAACAGGGTGTCATTATATTACATATGCTGTATTTGTGATTTTTATAACTGTCTGAGAAATTGTAGCCATTCTCCATCTGGTCACAACGTGAGGACTGTTAAATACTGACTAGAACAATTGAGATCTCCTTGCTTGAATGTTTTAAGTCAAAGGAGATCATTTCTCATTTATAGCTTCTATAAAGTGGAGTTTCTAGAATAAATATGACCATCTGACGTTTTACTTGCAACTATTCTAACGTGATAACTATGCAGACCATAGGGGTGTGTTTTCCTTCTAATGGGTAGGACTATTTTTAGTAATCAATTCATGCCACCCATACAAACAGAAAAGGAGGTGTCAAACCATCAAGTTCCAGCTGGGTTTTATGAGTTTAATTCCTTGACTACTATTGTTGCTTACGAGGAAGACTAATACGTGTAGTCCTGCTCTGAGAGCCGGCAACAAAACAATGCACCACACGCCTCAGTGTGGCAGTCTGTAGGTACTACACTCACCGTCAATTTATTTTAACAATGGAGTTAAACCCACTGAAGTGCATTTTGATTTTAAATTAACAGATAAAGGTTTGGGAATTATCTTAGGCTACAGTTTAGGGGATTTCTGAATTTAATAATAAAGACAAAAAAATGAATCATTTGGTGTTCACCACCTAAGACGACTATTTTGGCTTCCCATCGCATATATATATATGACATGACCATATACCAGATTTCGCCAAATAAACTTTGATTACACTTGAAGAGAAATTTTGCAAATATTGAAGTCTCTGTGTGGTGTGACAAAGTCCCTCCTTGTCACTGTTACTGGATTTATTTGGCTGATGTTCTGGAATATTGGTGACTTCCCCCCGTCCCCCCAGAATAGGTGTTACTGTTTTATTTTTTAAAAAAGCCTTTAAATTTTCCATTATTTTTTTCTTATTGAATCACTTCAGAGGACCTAAAAATAAGCATACATCCAATAAAAGGATGTTACAGCCGAGGTCAAAGGAAGGGTCCACTTATAGGTCTGAGTAAAATTATTTAGTGTGGAAAAAGATGTTGCATCATAGTGGGTTGAATCTCAACACAAAATAAAGATTTAAAATTCTATAGTAGGAGAGTTAAAGCTGGAGAATTTTCAGGGAAACTAGAAAAGGAAGCTTAATTAAAGATATTTGAGATGTTTGTTAAATACAAAATGGTAGTTAAATAAGTTTGAAAGCAATAAGCAGAAATTCGGTGAATAAAGGATGAAGAACTGAAAAGTCATGTGCTAATCTTGTAAAAACTAATTATTTCTAAACATAGTTAACTCAATCATAGAACTGAACCACTCAGAGATTGATTAATCTAACAGTTGGTGAAGGCTGAAAAATTTTCTCTGTAATTTATATTTTCCAGTGAGATATACATAAATAATTTGAAATGGTTTGTGTCACCTTGAAGAATATATTAGATGCTTGTCCACTGTATTTTTTCCTAAGAACACCACTTCACATTTTCAGAACTTTGTACTGACATAGCCTAATAACAATTGTTGGTCACCTTTACTCATGACCAGCAGAGTATAGGGTGGGAACAACTTTGCACCATTATTAAAATCTATTGTAGAAGAACATTTACCAAAAAGAAAGTACATGATTCATCCTTTGCAACAGAGGTGACTTTCTAGTGTAACCAGGATGGGCCAGAACGAATGAAGTTTCATATTAGATGAAGAACAGAGGAAGATTGTGGCTTACCTGGGAGAATGAAGGAAGTTTTCATTCTCTTTCTCTCTCTCTTCCTCCCTCTCTTCCTCCCTCCCTCCTTCTATTCCCCTCCTCACCTCACTGCCTTTCCAGAACAGGATCACATTATATCTACCTGTATTTTATACTTCTTCAAAGTCTGGAAGTACTTTCCATTTGAGACTATTTTAGTTCCAGTTTACTTGAAGGGCATCATTTCATAAATCCTTGCTTTATATTTGGGCTGTCACTGAATTAAACAGAATTTAAGTTCTGATACTAAAATGCCAATAGGAATATATGATTTAAGCATGAAGGAGTTTAGTTTTAGATGAAATTATTCTTTTTTTTGCTGGGTGAAATTTATTTTTAATATGTTTGGTTCAAAAGAAGGAAGGAAGCAAAGTGGATGATGGTGGTAGATTATGGATGATTTGGTGGTGGGTGCACCACAGTGGCGATACTGGATGGGGGTATCCAGATATTATGCCAATTAAAAATAAAAACATGAATGGATAAAAAAGTTTAGTTTTAGTATAAAAATTTTGGAAAATTCAGGAAAAATAAAGAAAATAAAAACCACCCATTTAGTATGTATATCAGATACATGTTTTGCAACATTGAAATTATAATGTTTATATTAGTTTTTTTTTAAGATTTATTTATTTATGCATACAAGCTGGGGTGCAGGCCAGAAGGCGTGGGGAGTGAGAGGGTTCACCAGAGACAGAGTGGGGATCGACGGAAACACACTGCTGAGGGGAGCAGCGGGCGAGGCAGGAGAGGTCTGCTACACCATGTGGGAATCTCCCCGGCCGGGCATTGAACTCGCGTCGCTGCTGCTGCTGACAGCTCCACAGAGCAGCGCTTAAACGCTGTGCCATGAGGGAGGCCCAGTTTTTATTTTTGATATGGTGGTATGTAATGAACAGTTTCCCACATCACTAAGTACTTCTCTAAATCCTTTTTTTTAAAAATATATTTTTGTTTTTTATGTCTTTTACATTTTGTATTCCCCTTGGGTAGCCCACCACCAATTCACCCGTGATCCATCTCCATGGTCCCTTGTGTTCTTTTCTATTCCATTTTGTGCCCTTATCCTCCCCTCCCCCCGCCCCCCTCCCCACCCGCTGAGTATCTCTCTCCTATTTGGTTTCCTTATAGTCCTAAGTGAAACCATTCGATATTTTTCTTTTTCTTTCTGGCTTATTTCACTGA
>PVIJ01024752.1:0-11770 GCA_004024925.1 Scalopus aquaticus
TTATATCGAAAGTGCCACCAGCAGTTGGAGCCTTTCTTCAGAAAGGAAAGTACTCTGGTATTCTGTTCTGATATTGAGGGCCTCATGAATGCCTTAGAAATCACTCATGACCCACAAGAAGGGACACTATTTCTAGACTCTTCGAAACTGAGTCTTAAGGCTGTGCTTCTGCACAATGGAAACCGTCTTCCATCTATTCCAGTAGCACATGCTGTCCACATGAAAGAGATATACGATAATTTAAAGCAGCTACTGAATTCCATTGAGTATAACAAGTACAGCTGGCACATTTGTGGTGATTTGAAGCTAGTGCTCTTTTAATGGGACTGCAGCAGGGATATACAAAATACATGTGTTTCTTATGTGAGTAGGATAGCCGAGCAAGTGAACTGCACTACTTGCGGAAGGAACGGACTCACAGACAAAATGTAGCAGTTGGAGAGAATAATAGCCAGCACCCAGCTCTGGTCGAGGCTCACAAAATCCTGCTAACACCCCTTCAGATCAAACTAGTTTGACAAAGAATTTCATGAAAGCCATGGACCAGACCTCGCCAGCTTTCTGATACCTGCATGAAAAATTTCTACAACTCAGGGCCTCCCTGGTGCCGCGGCAGTTAAGTGCTGCGCTGTGGAGTTGTTGGCAGCTGCGACCTGAGTTCGACCCCTAGCTGGGGATATTCTCACATGGAGCGGTTAGACCTCTCCTGCCTCACCCGCTGCTCCCCTCAGCAGTGTATTTCCATCAATCTACCTGTTCTGCTCCCCACTCTGTCTCTGGTGAAACCTCTCGCCACCCCCACACCTCTGGCCTGTACCCCAGCTTGTATGCATAAATAAATAAATCTTTAAAAAAAATTTTCCTTGACTTAGTGAAGCAAAGATTAAAGAGGGAGTTTTTGTGGGTCCTCAGATTTGAGAGCTCTTCAAAGATGACCGGTTCAACAACTTGCTGCAGGGTGATGCAAAACAAGCATGGAATGCTTTTCGCCAAGTGTCTACAAACTTTCTTGGGAATGTTAGGGCAGAAAACTACAAGGAACTAGTAGAAGACATGCTGATGCAGTATCAGAAACTTCGCTGCAATATGTCTCTAAAGATCTACTTCTTTCATCCCCATCTGGATTTCTTCCCTGAAAACTGTGGTATAGTGATGAACACAGTGAATGTTTTCATCAAGATATCGCATCAATGGAACAAAGACACCAGGGAAAATGGTCCACTACAATGCTGGCTGACTACTGCTGGACACTCCCCAAAGATGCTTCTGAACAAGAGACAAACGAAGAAATCTAAGTAGTATATGACTTGATTTTTGACAGGTATTAACCATAGGCCTATTACTACTGGCATACATTTTGTGATGTAAACATCAATTTATTGCAGATTACCAAAAAAACTCGAGCCAAAATTAGAATTTGACTGTCATATTCGTGTTGAGCACACACAAATTGATAGTAAATGGCTAATTTTATTTCAGTAACATGACTTTTGTAAAAATTTGTTGACCAGTGTTAAAACAAAAAAACAAATCTTATGTAAACACTTCCAAAAACAGAAGTATTAGTAACTATTTTCAACTCTTTTCTGACCCAGCTAGTATGCTAATACCAAACCAGACAAGACATTATAAGAAAAACACTAGCATAATATGTCTTATGTTCAATAATGTATAAATCCTCAACAAAATACAAGCAAATCCAACCCAACAATATACTGAAGACATAGTACATAATGTGCATATAACATTTAAAATGGGAGTAGAAAGCTGCTTCAACACTTGAAAATCCATCAAAAGAATTCAACAGATAAACAGACTAAAGAAAAAAAGTTAGTTGATCATCTCAACTGCAGAGAAAATAATGAAATTCAACTTGCGTCAAAATCTCAGCAAATATGGACTAAAAGAAAATCTACTTGGGCATCCCTGGTGGCGCCGTGGTTAAGCGCTGTACTGTAGAGCTGAGAGCACTGGGGATGAGAGTTCCATGCCCAGCAGGGGAGTTCCCACATGGTGTGGCAGACCTCTCCTGCCTCACCTGCTGCTCCCCTCAGCAGTGTATTTCCGTCGATCTGTCTGTTCTGCTCCCCACTCTGTCTCTGGTGAAACCTCTTGCCGCCCCATGCCTCTGGCCTGTACCCCAGCTTGTATGCATAAATAAATAAATCTTTAAAAAAAGAAAATCTACTTAACTCAAAAAAACACCTACAAAAAACCTGCAGTTGTTACAATAGTAAAAAACTAAGCATTTTCCCTCTAAAATGAAGAACAAGGCAAAAGTGTGCATTGCCATCACTTCTACTTAATGTACTAGCCAGTGTGATAAGCCAAGAAATTAACATAATTAATTTAAATAATTAATTTAATAATTTAATTCTTAATAAATAATTTAATAATTAAAATATATGTTAGGGGGAAAAAATGAAAGTTTCTATTCAGAGTAAAAGTATGTATAAGTTCCTAAAAGTAATAAGTTATAAATTCTGTGAGACAAAGTGAATATATAAAAAAAAAATTGCATTTTTATTCTATACAATATCAATGAACAACTTGAAAGGTGGTATGTAACATGGTAGCATCAAAAAATCAAAAAAGCACGTGTACCTAGCAAAATATTGTGAGATCTGCAATGTTAAAAACTAGGAAACATTAAATAAAGGAGTCCTGCATAAATGAAGAGATACCCCATATTCATGAATGAGAATACTCTAATATTATGTCTCAAGATTAAGATACTGATTCCCCACAAACTGATCTATATATTCAACATAATTACAATAAATATTCTAGCAGGATTATTTTGCAGAAATCATAAACTGATTCTAAAATGTACATGGAAATATAAAGCATCTACAAGTTTCAAAGCAATTTTGAAAAATAACCAAAGTTGAAAAAAAATCCATACTACTGTACATAATTGCAAGGCTTACCAACAGTGCTATAGTAATCAAACATCTAGGTATTGGCATACATCAGTAGGATAGACTAGAATAAGTGGCAGTATACTCATACATATTTGTGTCAACGGAATTTCAACAAAATTGCAAGGGGAATCTTCAACAAATAGTGCTAGAATGACTGGATGTGCCTATGCAAAAGGAAAAAACTTTGCAACATAAAGAGAAATTAACTCAAAAAGATCACAGACCTAAATGTGAAAATGAAAAGCACAAAATTTATAAAAAGAAAATCTTCATGTACTCAAGTGAGGCAAAGACTTCTTAGACATCATAAGCTTTGAAAGGCCATGTAAAGAAAATAGAAAAACAAGTCACAGATGGGAGTATTTCCAAAACACTTATCCAAAAAAGGACTTTAGTACAGAATATGACTCTCAAATTTCAATAATTAGAAAAAGCAACTCAACAGTAAAACTGGAAAAAAAGGTAAGAATAGACACTTTACCAAAGAAGATATACAGATGGCAAACACATGAAAAGATACATACAAAATCATGTCAGAGAAATGAAAATTAAAGCTATGAGATATAACTACATTCTATAAAAATGGTAAATATTAATGTGTTGATAATACACCAAGCACTCACAAAGATGTACAGCAACTAAATCCCTCTCACAATTTTGGTGGGAACACAAAATAACAGTTACGACTGAAAAGCACGGCAGTTTCTTATGAAGTTTAACACAAACCTACCATACAAACCAGCAATCCCACTTTTAGACGCTTACCCAATGAAAATAAAACTCTATTTTCCCAACTCCTAATAAGATTAAGCATCTTTTCATGTATTTATTGGTCATGTTTCTTCTGTGAAATTACTATTGATGTCTTGATCATTTTCACTTGCATTATTTATTTCTTATGGGTTTCTTTAGGTAGTTTTTTCTTTTGTATTGTAAATGTACCCTTCCTGACTTTTCTTTTTTGTTTTCTCTGTTGGCATCTTTTAGTCAAGGTTTGACATTTTTATTGTTGTTGCTTTAATTGTAAAAAATTTTTAAATTCATTTCATGTGTTGTTAAATCCTGCCCTATCCCAGGTTGGAAATATGTTCTATATTATCTCCTAAAAGTTATAAAGGTTTACTCTCCACATTTAATTGATTCGTTTTATTTCATAAATAAAAAACTTTATTCAGTAAAAGCACTCTCTACTTCAATGGAGGTATACAAGCAATTTTTGGAAGAACGTTCACAATTAATAGAAGTTCTAAATTATTGATTTGGGAAATCAAGGTCCAATATCTGAGGACAATTCTTTGGCCAATATGTGAGAAAGTATTGACTGATACTTTAGGACATAAGTTATAAATTATTTTAAAATAATTATGCAAGAATTTTCTTATTTCTTTTCTTCCACAAAATTAATACACTCTGGGTTGACTTACGAGAACATTCTAAGTTACTGGATTGGCCATATCTTTTGTTTAAAAAGGTCTACTTATCCTCATGAGACATTCACCTCAAATCTTAAAATAGAATTTCTAAAAATTAGCTACTTTGGGCCAGAATGATCAAAATCATTACCAAAATTTCAGTATCTGTTTCAGAAAACAAAAAATAGACATACCTTTTATCTATTTCAAGATAGAATGATATCTCAAAGGCAATCCATTCTCATTGTTCCTTTTAAATATACCTGCCATTTTAAAAGCTCCATTCCAATCCCTCCACATTCATAGATATAAAGCGCCAATTTGTGGTTTTTAGACCAGATTAAAAATTATTTCAAGTTTTACCTTCCTAAGACTATAAAGCTCTTTCATTATAGGCATTTTATTTTTTCAATTACTTCAAAACCAATCCTGTTTTACCATCCTAAACTTTTAAAAGAAGGAATGAAGGACTCTAGTTTTCTTTTACTTCTAAAAGACCCTTGTTCTTCTGCACTGGATCTACTCAACAGAAAGTGGCATTGTCAGAAAAACAGATTCTAATGAAAAGGCCTGCATAAGTTTATTTATCATAAAATAAACTGAAGTTTAAGAAATACACCATATCTATAGGCAATGAACAAATTTCAGTTACAGATGGTGAAGCAGGGCTGGTGTCTAATCTGAAACACTATTCTAAAAAGAAAGTCTCTGCAAGTGTGAATCAATAGACAAAAGGATGCCAGAAGGAAGGCCAGTCAAAAACAGTTGTTCGGAAGACAAATATTTTACTGGAAAAATAAGAATGTAGGACTAAGAAGATAATAGATATTCATGATCCATTTTGTTGATACTTAGCATAAATTTTCTGGAAATATTTTCTATAACATAACATGGAACAGAGTAATGAAACAGCTGGTTTTTCAGTAATGATACCTGGTCAAAGGATAAGGTGACTGAGGTAAACAGCAAATTACTCATTTGTCATTGATGTGTATTCCATTAATTTAAAGAGGAATATCTGTTGTGACAAATATTAAAAGTGGTTATTCTGAGAGACAAAAAAATAACTTCTTATAATTATCACAAAAGTATGAATTTCATATTTCATGAATCCAAGATTATAAAAATGATATTCCATAATTTTTTTGAAAGGCAAGCTGGACAGTCATTTCAACTCTACTTATGAGAATAAGATTTAGCTTATATAGATGCTAGCCAAAATAAGTGAGAAGGAAAAGGATAGATATCGAATGGTTTCACTTACATGTGGATATAGAGGAACCAAACAAAAGGTCAAGGAAAAAGTCAAAACTAGCAAGTTGACC
Organism: Scalopus aquaticus; assembly: GCA_004024925.1. Taxonomy (NCBI): domain Eukaryota; kingdom Metazoa; phylum Chordata; class Mammalia; order Eulipotyphla; family Talpidae; genus Scalopus; species Scalopus aquaticus. The sequence goes on from PVIJ01024752.1 coordinate 5,662, forward strand.
ATAGTTCTGAGGCATAAAAGCAAGGGAGGTGGAGGGAGGTGGGTCAAAACAGGGAGGGGAGAACATGAGGGAATATGATGATGGTTCACGGGTTATATGGTAGCAAGAGAACTATGGGACTACAATGATGTAAGAAAAAAACCAACCCAATAAGTTACAATATCCCAGTTAAATTTCAAATGCCCTAGGTTCATCCTCAAGAAAATATTTTAGATACGCATACTCCTGCCCATTTTCTACAGGACTAAAAAAAAAAAAAATCAATAAAATATTACAAAGAAATTAAAAACACAAGACTCAGATCATTTATCTAATTATCAAATTTAACAGGCATTTACTGTATAATTAAGTCTAATAATATTTCGGTCATTTCAACGAATAATAAAACACTCTTCCTAGTCTTATTCAAGCTTCATTCTTAACGCTCCCTTATATTACAAAAATAAACACAAACACATTTTCATGGAGATACAATCTTTGAAAAAGGAAAATAAAATATATGGGAGTATATACTTTATAAAATTTTGATTTATGTTCAGTTCTTATGTGCACAGAATAAAATCTTTAAACAATACGGCATAACTGTATCTAGTCCAATGAATTAAAAATAAACTCTTCTTCCTATGGCATGCCTTAAGGAAAAATTACTCAAATTACAGTATCTATAGCAACATCACTTTCATTCCCAAATTTGGAGAAGATCATCAATGGAGCATGGACTTTTGGATTAACATATTTTATTTAGCATAATTACAGTTAATAGGTAAATCTCATTTTACTATAATGCTTTCCTTTTTATAATCATATACCAATACTATTTCATCTACTCTATCAAAACATGACAGGTGACTTTCTGACTAAGGTTAAGTTTTACTCTATTAAGTCATTCTTTTAAAAAAAAAAAAGTGGGGCAGGCAAATGGGAAAAAATTAGTGTTAATTTAAAAAGAAATGTCAAAGTTTTATAAAATATTAAAGGTAAAATATAAAAACCAAACAAAAATCTTTCACCGTCGAAAATGTTAATTAAAATGATAAGAGCATGCTGAAATCCTACAACTCAAATAGTCACCAAAAAACCACTTTTCTTTCAAGAATAAGTATAGTCATATTCTCAAAATTATATTAAAAATCTGCTCCATTGTAACCAATATGGTCTTTAAAAGACTCAGAAAATCTTAGTATTGAATGCTAATGCTATCTTTTTTTTTTTTTTTAATCACTCACCTTTCAAACCTAGAGTTTGTAGCTGGAAGAGCCGACCAAGTTCATAAGGCAAAACCCGTAACAGATTGTTATTTAAAAGCAATTCCCTGTTTAAAAAAAAATTTTTTTAGTTTAATATTTCAAACCTTATTAGTACCTATGATTATTTTATTTTCCCCTACAATCATTTTATTACATTCAAGGCGCGTTTCTATACACCCATCCAAAAATTTTGAACAATCATTAAAGTAGTACAAAACACACAATTTCCAAAATTAACACTGTTTCTGAGATTTACTCATTCTCTAAAGGTGTAGTAATTACATATTGTCACCTATCAGATGTAAATCATAGTGACAGTCTTAGGAGCCAAAGACAACAGGTATCCATGAACCTATCTTAATTCACAGAAAAAAGTAATTTTGGGGGAGCCCCCCTGGTGGCGCAAGGGGTTAAGGTGCAGCACTATGGAGCTATCCAGAGCCAGTGCAGCATGAGTTCGATCCCCAGCCAGGGAGCTTCCCACATGGCACAGCAGACCTCCCCTGTCTCGCCAGCTGCTTCCCTCAGCAGTATATTTCAATAGATCTGCCTGTTCTGCTCCCCACTCTGTCTCTGGTGAATCCTCTCACCCACCCCCCACACCTATGACCTACACCCCAGCTTGTATGCATAAATAAATATTTTTTTAATCATTTTTTTTTACAAATTTCAGTATTTAATGATAATAGCCAATCACTTGCCTCAATTTTTATAACTGATAACAACTACAGCAACTGTAAAATCACAGATATAGAGCAAACTTAAAAATAAAGCATAGGATAACATAGATAGGACAGCATAATTAAGAACTGAGTTTATGGTTATAAAATTTTGGGCAGACTACAGAAAAAAAAATAACAGTTCTCATTACTTGCCTCACAGAGATATGTTCATACAAGTTTTACTTGTAAGTAAATCATATTTTCCCAATTATTTCTGACTAGTCTTATCATACACATATGTCTGAAATGAGATTTAGTATTTTATTCCCACCCTTATACCTCAAGTCTGTCAAAAGAAATTAGTGATATAAGCACACTTTTAGCCAAAAATTACCAAAATCAAAGGAAGGAAAAAAGTGTTCAATAGATGCCAACACTGTCCTTAGACAATTTGTATCATCTGATGACACACTTAAGGAAACCGTACTGTAAGATGAGTAACACAATTTTCTTATTTGGAAAATTTAGAACGTATATAGGAGTCATATTTACCCTATTTTCTCACCTGAGAGACACCATGTTTCCTAGTTCTGCTGGTAAACTTCTGAGTTTATTGGATGACAGATCCAGGTAAACCAGATTATGAAGCTTGGCAATATCAGGTGGAATGCGACTAAGGAAATTGTCATTTAGGTGCAGTGCTGTCAAGTGTGTCAATGACCAAAGTGATGTACTTAAGCTCCGCACTCTACCTAAAAGGCAAAATATTGAAGCATTAAACTTTAGGCCCAAGGTGAAGAACAAACTATTGTACTGATAAAAGGACTAAAAAGTGTTAGAAAAGCCTGCAAATATACCCAGATATTTCTATATAAAAGTCAGTATCTTTGATAGTTCAATTTTGTATTTCTTGCCATGTGATTGCTTCCCAACACACCTGGCCCTTCTTTAATTTCTTGCAACTTTTGTTTCACAACCATTTCTTCTTCTGGACCTTCCATATATTAAATGAGATGTGGCATAATGAAGAAATCCTTGGAACCAGAGTGATCATGTTGTCTCAAGAGAAAATGGGATTGAAATGAAATTCTATAGTAAAAAAGTCCTGAATGATTTTTAGGTTACAGTCCTAGCAAAAGTATTTTTTACATACTCCATGAAAATTACCAGTGTAAGACTTACCTGGGGGCCTGAATAAGTCTACAAATTTTAAATAGAAAAAAGTACTACTGTGAATTGGGAAAAAACCTTTGATAATCCACCAGGAAAACTGTTTTACTCTCAGACGAGATATATCCATTTTTCTGATATTACATTTACAGACTAACAACTGGTTTAAATTTTGCATTAGCTACAACATACTCAAGGAAACTGTCACACATTAAACTGAAGCAGTCAGTCAGTATCTGACAGCTATAGTGGAGTATGCACTAGAAAAAGAAGATCAAGAACTCTTCTGGTTAAAGAAGAGTTTTAACATTTATTAACTATGTAAGTGTGGGTAAATCATCTAGTCTCAGATTATAAAATGATGTTTTGTCTTAATTTATATAAAATATATTCTATAAAATGGTATTTTAACTACATATCGCTATACAAATGATAGACTTTGATTGAAAGAATGGTGGAAGGTAGAGAGAGCACAAAATCTCAAATGTTACTTTTCATATAATTATCAAACAGTAAACTCAAACTCACATCTTCTGTCCAGAGTTCTTTCTGTCACAGGTTCCTTCAGGCAGTGTCAAAAAGGATTTTGCATTTTGATAGGAAACGCACTCAAATGAAAAGTGGTTCCAGTAAAAGAGAAACTTATTTCAGTTTCACCCAGGGTTGAAGTGATTCTCAATCAAGGGTGAATTTGCTCTCCAAGAGACACTGGCAATATGAAGATATTTTTGATTGTGAAAACTAGAGGGGTACTACTGACATCTGATAGAGGGAATGCTGCTTAACATCCTATAGTGCATATAACAGTCTCAACCACAAAGAATTATGCAGTTCTAAATGTCAGTAGCATCAGGTTGAGAAATCAAGGGTTTTTCATATTCATTATTTAGATTACTGTTATCCACCCAGTTACCTTTTAGCTAAACATAGAGATAATTTTTGCACTCATAATAAGGGTTTAACTCTTCCAAATGAAAGTCTGCTGAGAAAAAAACTTAATTCTATATATATAACCTGTACTCTTTCAATTCATGAACAAAAAACAGAACTTACAAACTTTTAACTTATTAATTTTAAATTTACAGAAAGTTACCAAGATAACAGAGAGTTCCTATATATCCATCTAGTTTCCCTTAATATCATCTTATGTTACCATGGTAATATATCAAAACTAGGAACCCGACATTGGTACCTTACTTCTACTAATTTATAGTCTTTAGTTGGATTTCACCAGTTTCTATACCTTTTTGTTCCAAAACTCAATTTAGGATACCATTGTACACATCATAGTCATCATGTCTCCTCAGTCTCTTATTCAGTTTTTCCTTGCTTCTTATAATCTTGACAATTCTGAAGATCACTAGTTAGACATTTTGTAGGATATCCTTCAATTTGAGTTTGCCTGATGTTTTTCCCACTACTAGACTGGGGTTATGAGTTTCGAGGAATCATATTCTAACAAATCCTAAACATGTAAAATCACGTGACAATATTTGTTTGAATAAAGAGCTCCCAGGTTTCCCCCTCTGTCAACACTGGGATGACCGAAGGATAGCAAAGATTTCGATTTGCAAAAAGTATTATTCTGCAATAGACAAAACAAAATCTATTTTTATCAAAGACCTAATGTTACTTAGAAATTAAACTCCCAGTGTTTCCAATTCCAGATGCCAAATCTGGTTCAAGGCATTAATCTCAAAAAAAAAGGAATGAAAATAGATATTGAATCACGGATAAAGCAGGTAAACACTAGTACCACACCATCTTATATTTTCTTAATAATTAAAAAACACACAACAAATGAGTAAATATAACAAATCTTAAGTCTTGTTCATTTCTGCCATATTATCCTGGATTAAATGCTTCAGATTCTACTCACCCGAGATTTCTAATTCTGCCCAGTGAGATTTTTTCCCATTGGCTACCTCCTCTGCTGACATGATGGTATAAATTCTGCGAGGATCTGGAGGATCATATTTTTCCTTTGGCATCCCTATTAGTCTGTTTAAAAAAAAAAGAAGATGATCAGTAATATTACAACCTTATAAAAAACAAAAGAGAAAAATGGGATGGTAGTTGTTTTTTTTTTCCCTCTACCCTTGCCAAGAAATTATACTATCAATTCTCACTAGAAGGAAAACACATCTACAGAATGCTAGGCTCTTGCAGGAGCTTAGTAACAGATGCCTAAAGAAAATGCAAACAAGCAATGGCACTGGACTCCACTGTGAACACTGTAGTTACTTGTAGAACATCTATCCCACCCCTTTTCTCCTTCATTTAACTGCCTGTTTTCCAAGAAACACTGACCCTGCATCAGCATCCTAAATGAACTCTAACTAGTCTAAGAGAATTAGGATAATCCTATTCAGATACCCAATATCTAACACAATCAGCACAAGACACTTCCCTTGTCCCTTGTCACACAAGATATGTCCCTTGCCCCTAGTTGAGAAGTAATAATCAGGAGGCTTCAGACTCATTCTATATTGATAGGAGGAAAAAGTTCCTCTCTGTTACTGGTCATAAATGAAGACTATAGCCCAGACTGTTGTTACCATGATATCCAAAAACTATAAAGGAAGTCAGCCACAGAAGTTGGTAGTCTAGAAAATATAGACACAAAGCTAGAATCCTCACCAAACCACACCTACAGTACTCCAAAACACTGGACTTTTAGGATACTAGTAAATTTTACTTTTTGTTTAAACCACTTTCAGATGAGCTTTCTGTTACTTGCAAAGGCATTAGGATTAGGATGATCATATATCTTTTTTTTTTATTATTTTTTATTTATACATACAAGCTGGGGTGCAGGCCAGAGGTGTGGGGCGGCGAGAGGGTTCACCAGAGACAGAGCGGGTAGCAGAACAGGCAGATCAGAAATACACTGCTGAGGGGAGCAGCGGGCAAGGCAGGAGAGGTCTGCCGCACCATGTGGGATTCTCCCTGGCCGGGCGTCGAACTCGCGTCACCGCTGCCGACAGCTCCACAGCGCAGCGCTTAACCGCTGCGCCACCAGGGAGGCCC
>PVIJ01024753.1:0-11769 GCA_004024925.1 Scalopus aquaticus
CTGGAGGGGGCCGTCTCCCTTCGAAGCAGCTGTAAGAAGCAGGGAAGCATCTGGGGCCCAGACCCTGAGCAGCCTCAGGCAGGGGCTTAGGGACCAGGGCCGCCCCCTTGCAGCCCCGGAGGCCTGAGGAGCCGCTGCAGGTGCTCCTGGGGCTGCCTGAGAGGCTGGCCCTCCCTCGGGGTGCCTGTGCCCCAGCAGCGCAGCCCCGCCCCCCGCGGCGGTGGTCTCTGCCCCCAGCGCCGGTACCGGCCGGGCTCGGGCAGGCCTGCAGGACCCTCCTTCCAGGTGAGGCTCCCTCACCGGCGCTGGGAGTCAGGGCTTCAGGCCCTCGCTGTGGGCACATTTCCGCCCACGTCAGGCATGTAGACATGGAGATGGAGAGAGATACACAGACGAGTTTTTCTGTAGAGATTCTTCTCTGCACCATCTCAGACACGCAGCGTAAGGGCGTCAAGGCTGGTTACTCAGAGAACCTCGCTAACCAACACTGGAAGGTCAGGAGACGCACACAGCATGGAGGGTCCCATGGACAGCAGGGTTGCTTCAAAACTGGTGTCCACTGCGTGTCCTGGGGACCTGCGTCCCCCGACCAGCCCCACGTGCTGTGAATCGGAACGGGACAGCACGCCTGAAACACCTGTGACCGTGCAGCATCAGCAACACCTCCCGACTGCTTCCAAGATTACCCAGAAAATGTTCCCAGACTATTGACATTCCTAATAATAGAACTAATGCCTGGGGTGGGGGAGAGGGGTGTGGGGGGGTCGGGTTTCAGACTCTGGGACTAGGAGCGACTGCCACCTGGTGGCAGCGTGCGATAGCGTGGAGGCTCATTCTCTGCAAGTTGAACCAGCCTGCCTGTGGCCTCCTTCACCCCAGTGATAACGGGGAATGAGAAGGGGTTCCTTGTCATGTGACTTCACACCTGAACTATTCGAGGGACATTCTGCAGTGACCCACACAGCACAGGTGACCACACATGGATCTGACACATACTAGGGCTTCGTGATAAGGGGTTGGTATTTTTTAAAAGATTTATTTGTGCATACAAGAGCTGGGGTGCAGACCAGAGGTGCAGGGGGTGAGAGGACTTCCCAGAGACAGAGTGGGGAGCAGAACAGGTGGATCCACTGAAATCCACTGCTGAGGGAGCAGCGGGGAGACAGGAGAGGTCTGCTGTGCCCCGTGGGTCAGCTCCCTGGCCAGGGATCGAACTCGTGCTGCAGCGGTAACAGCCTGAGACTGATCCCTAAGCCACTGAGGAGACCCCCTAGATTCTTTTTGATGGATTTGTCCATATTTATATTAGTGTAATTTTTTCTAAATACATGTTTCTTATTGGAGGGGCTGATGAGGCTGGCCCTTCCAGTAAGTTTCCTTCAAACTTTTCTGAGATCATCCCCGTTTTACTTCATACAAATGAACTCATAAAATTCTTTGTTAGGTTCAGTCAGTGTTCTGTTAGACTCGTGGGGAGAAGGGACAGAACCCCAGGCGGTGAAATCTCTCAGCAGGTGTGAACTTCTGTGAGTCACACACTTACCTGGGCAAGCCTTGCTATTGTGTATTTTATCACCTTCATTGCTCTTGTGAAAGAAACGTTTTCCCTTTCTAATTTCCTGTGCCTCAAAAAAAGATAAATATTGGCTAAGAGAAAGCAAAATTAGTCTCCTTTGCCTACAGTAATTATTGTTAGGAAAACCAAGCCAAATCTATGAAAATACGGCCTTAAAAACAATGAGAATTTTAAAAGGTGGATACTCAGAAATACAAAAATCACTGGCTGCCTATAAAAGTCCTTGGCCTTAGCAATTATTCTGATATCTAAAAGGATGCTTTCTTACATCAAAGCTGACAAGAAATTACAACTTCTGCTTTGGAGAAATTGCCCTTTGCCGCTCAGGCATTATTTGAACCCATAAGTTGCAGTTGTTCCTATCAACTGACAGAATTGACTTATTAGGACCATTTCTTTTGAAAACCACGCACACCCCAAGAGGTCATGGGAGTGTCTGTGTGGCAGCTCCGGGGGTTAGACTTTGATGGGGACCCCCGCCCCACAAGTGAGCACTGCCTACGGCGGCCAGACGGCTGGGGATGGGGTGGGGGGGGGTGCGGCGGGAAGCCCCGGGACACGCTGGGCAGCTGGGGGGGGTGTACCCAGCGAGCTCTTGCCCCCGCCCTTCCTCTCAACCTGCCCGCCCACGCGTCAGCCCGCCAGGCCAGGCTCTCCCCCTCGCCGTATCCCCCGTCCACGTGACCAGCCACGGCCATGCGGCCACCGGGGGTCTGACTGGAAAGGGCTGGGGCTCCGCTGCGCCCTGTGCGGAGCCCGCACATTCTGGGCAGGGGCGGGGCGGGGCTCGTGTCCCACGTGGTCAGGGGTCAGCGGGTGCTGCGGGGGCTGCTCTCCTGCCAAGCAAAACCACTTTGAAATGGACGTCTCTTCGTCACACGCACACCGTGGGGTGGCGCCCGCCCCAGAGGACGGCGAGTGTGACGTGCTGACCGCGGCGCTGAGGACAGACTCGAGGGAGCAGGGGACACGAGGCAGCGGACACAGGGGTGGCGCCCACGCCGGGCCCCGGGAGACGTCCACTGAGATGCAACAGGGAGGCCGGGGGGCTGGGGGGCGGCAGTGAGCGCTGAGCGGGGCCAGAGGGTCAGCGGGACGAGAGGGTCCCTGGGGGCGGGCGCTGCGGTGCACCAGGGTGGATATTCCGAGCTGCACTGCACATCTCACAGCAGTGAGCGCTGATTAAAGATGGACATGGGAGGACTCAGCCCTCGGGGCTTTGGCTCCTGCAGCTCCGCCCTTTCGGCACCCATCTCCTCCTGCCCTGGGCCCCCGCCAGCTGCCCCAGAGGACAAGCCAAGGTCAAGGCCAGCCGAAGGTCCCAGGGTGGGGTGAGCTCTAACACCTGGACCCTCTCACTTTGTTAATTAAATTCCACCTTCCTGCTTCTTCCCCTGCAGCTCCAACTCTGCTATAAAATTTAGATGGATTCCTTTGAATCTCTTTCATCCCACCAGAAAAGGCAACAATTCTGCCATTTATCTCCTCCGATTTCACGGCTCAGCATGATCTTAAGTTACTCTAATATTTTGCATTCGCAACAGAAACAAAAGGTGATAGATGACATTTAGATGGTGCCAAGTTGTTTGCTGGCCCTATAAAAGTGCAAGTCCTTGTAAAAAGTCTTCCGGGCAATTTATAAATACGGCAGAAGAATGTAAAACGTGGCATTGGAGATGGAGGCCGTAGCCATCATTTTAAAGCAGCTGCAAACACACTGACGCGTAAACACGTGCATTCCGGGCCGGAGGGAGCCCGGCGCCCCGAGAGAGAAAAGCGTCCTGGCTGAGGGAGCTGTTGGGATGGGCAGTGCGCTGAGAAGCCGGAGCGCTGCTGACCGAGCCAAGCCGCGGTGGGCGGCGGCAACTGGGGGGGGGGGCGTCTCCCCAGGTGTGAAGCGCACAGCCCGCCCAGCGCATGGCCGCAGCCCTCAGCATCTACGCAGGACCGAGAGCGGAGCCTTCAAACTTGAATTCACCGCAGCCGCGTCACCTGGGCGAGTTCAGCGCGGGTAGCGGCGTGGGGTCCCCTGAGCCGGCGCACCTGCCCCAGGTAGGCGTGCAAGGTAGCGGCGTGGGGTCCCCTGAGCAGGCACACCTGCCCCAGGTCGGCGTGCCAGGCCCCCTGGGGGCCACGCTGGGCCTGGGGTGGTGACTCATTCCAGGCTGTTTCTGCAGAGCCGCTCCTCCGGGGCAGGGAGGATCCGCAGTCAGCTGTTCGCACTGTCGGAAGACGGCCCCGAGTGAGGAAGCCGTCCCCTGCCCGTCCACTCAGCAGTTCTTATGGAACTCTCTAGAAAAGAAGTGAAGGGGAGGAAACACTTCTCCTCCTCCTCTTGGCAGGGACTGGAGAGAAAAATAACGTCATGGTTCAGGAATTCAATAAGAACTGCAAGAAGTAATTTCCAAGCTGGCCCTGAGCGGGAGGCTCGAGGGGGTGGGAGGTGTACTCTGACCAGCTTTAGGGCGAGGGTCAGCCTCGGGCTCAGGATGGGGCTGGCACAGGGGCAGGGGTGTGGATGGCAAGGAGGCCTTGGATCACAAGCGCCACTTGGCACTGCAAGAAGCGGGATGCCAGGGGCCTGGTTTCGAGTTGCCCAGGGCCCCAGGAAAGCCGGCTCTCCGGTCCCCAAAATCCTCAAGCCTGTGCCACACACAAAGTCCCGGGGGTGGGGGCAAACCCCATGGGGACTAAGAGCTGACTTTCCAAAGGCAGGGTGGCCCCCAGGCTTCGAGGTGCGGGTGGGGCACCGGGCGCCCACGGCCCTGGGGCTGTCCCGGGTGGGGACATCTAGCCTAGCCATGGCGCCACGGCAGGGACAGCACCTTCCAACCGCCCGAGGCTGTGGGTCTGGTTATTTGCTTGTCTGTCTGTCCGCCACAAAGATCCCAACCTGATGACTGACTGACCAAGTGACTGCACGGAGCGAGGGCGAGGACCCGGAGGGCCCTGCACCCTTTCCCCAGCAGCCCAGCCAGCGGAGAGCTGCAGGTACATGTTCCTGGCAAGCTCCCTGCAGCTCCCATGTCACCCGGCCCCGCGCACCCCCCTCCAGCCGCCACACTTCTGATTGTTCAGGACTCAGCTGTCAGTATCTTCAACGTCCTGCCCAAAGCCACACAAAATGCTAGAAGTTCTCCACAGAGAAAACAGGAGGCTAAACAAACAAGCATCTATGGGGGCGGGGGGTCTTCGATTTGCAAATTGGGGAGCACAGATTCAGGCAGTGCCCCAAGTTGTGGGTGCGTGCAAGGTGAGCCTAAGGAAAAGCTCTAGGTTTCGCCCGGCTTCACCGCAGCAGCGGACGCTCCCCCTGGGAAACCCCAGCTCCGCTCCCCGGGGAGAGGCGGGGCGCCTGCTGGAAGGCACCAACCGGCCTGCTCTGCTGCTGTGCATGCGCCCGGCCAGCGCGGACTCTGGGCAAGCAGATCCGCATTTGCCAGAGACCCAGGAGGAGGGATTCGGCCGGGGAGCAGTGTGACAGAGTGCTTGGCCGCTCCAGTCACCACGGGTCTGCACTCGCTTCCGGCAGGCCTCTCAAACGCCGGCCAAGTCAACGCTACGGGAAGGGAAGGGGAGGCAGGTGCCGGGCTAGCCCTGCCGGCTCCTGGACCGTGCGCGGTGGACACGCCCGCCCGCCCGCTCAGCACTGGCCGCGACAACCATCCTGGTGATTTCCCCAAAGGCAAGAGACACACCTTGCTCCGCGGCGGGAACAGAACCTGTTTGCAGGCAGATCTGACAGGGCTGCCCGCTGCTCACCTGTGCAGGTGTGGGGGCGTGGCTCCGGCGGAGGAGGCACCCGCACCCCGACTGGCTCCATCTCACCTGACACCCCAGAACACGGGGCCAAAATGCCTCTATGATGATTTCCTTTTGCGTTAACTTTTAAACACTCCTGATGAATGTTCTAAATATCAACCAGATGCCCCCACCCCCGCCCCCGCAGAATAATAGGGCTTGTTCTAAACCAGCACATCCAATTGCAACTTTGCCTGAGATCTGCAACATCAAAAAGGAACAATATCAAAAAGCGGTTACAAGTTGCATGACGTGCTACAATGTTTACAGTTAACTGACTCCACCCACAGAGAAATAAAACAATGGAAGATTCGGGAGACACTTCGGCCGCACCTGGAAGCAGCTGACCACCGCACCAACACCTGCTGCGCCCCCACAGGCATCCGCCCCGCCCACCTAACCGCCGACGTCTGTGAATGGACACCCCGGGAGGACAGGTCCTGCTGTCCTCACTGAGTGACAAGCCTGCCGAGGGAAGGCGCTTCTAGACTTACACCATCATGAAGAAAAGCGGGTACAGTCACGCGTTCAGCCTCTCCTTTAAATTAGGTAACCCCGGGCCTTTCCCAGCCAACAGTCCTCAGTGGACAGTAAGATGGGAGAGTGCGGTGGGCGGGACTGGTTTGGGTGCCGAGGACACCCTGGGGTTCCTGCGGGAAGCGTCTATGTGGCTAAGGGTCTCTGGCTCTTCCACCACGGAGAGACTGGCGTTATGCCCCCCGCAAGAACAGGGGAGCCCTGCAGGAGCAGGACACGCCTGTGCACTCAACAGAAATAACCTCACTTCATCGCCTTGTATTTTATATCGTTTTCTATTTTAGAATCTGTGTTTATAACCCAGACATAAAACCTAAACCTTGAATCTTTTTGACCTTGAGCCTGGTAAAGATTTCGCAGATGAGACGCAGAAGATGTACAACATTCTGTAGCAATCAATACATTCAGCTTCATCATAAAAACTTGTGTTCTGGGAACAAGCCCGTTAAGCGAATGAAAAGACAAGTCGTAAACTGGGAGGGAATATTTACAAAAGCGTATTCGAAAAGGAGTGTGTATATAAAGAACTCTCAAAACTTGGAAAGAGGAAAATGAGGGTCCTAATAAAAATGGGCAGCGTATCAGGTGCTGCCATGAGGATGCAGACAGCACATAAAAATTCTTCGTCATCCTTAGTCACTAGAGGAAGCAAATTAAAATCCCAGTGAGATAATATCACACACCTATTAGACGGTAGTTGTTCTTTTTGACAGAAACACCAAGTGCTGGGAAGCGGCACTAACTACTCACTCACACATGGCCGGTATGCACGCAAAGCAGGACAGCTATTTGGGGACATAATTTGGCAGTTTCCTCTGAAGTTAAACATGCATCAACCCTCTCACCCAGCATTCCTAGTTTAGATGTTTACTCAAGAGAAACGAGAAGCTGTGATTGCACGGGAACCTGCAGGGGACTTGTTCAAAATCCCAGGGAACTGGGCAGGACCAGCGCAAGGCCTGCTAAGTGACCAGACAGTGGACACCACAGCAGCAGACAGCAAGCAGGACGCGAAGCGCACAGAGCAAAACCATGCTTCTGACATCTGAGAAAGCCAGACGCAAAAATCTCCGCACTGAGTGACTCTACTTCTATTCGCTTCTGCCGAAGGTCCAACAAAAGGAAAACGGCATCTCCAGACACCCAGGGCAGAGGCTGAGCACCAGTGACAGAAGAGAGCTGTGGGGCGTGGAGGAGATGGGCCGCTCCTCCTTCGCAGGCTCACCACCAAGCCTATGCATGCAAAGGTGGAGAAGGGAGACACCTTCAGGGCACGAGTTAATGAGAACAAGTACATTCACGATCACCTCCCAAAAGGAGAGGAGACTCAGGGAAGGGAGCAGGGAGGAGAGGGGAGAGGAGACAGAGAGGAGCAATGACAGTGTCCCTGCAGCAGCTTTTCTGGCCTGGTGATGGAGGAAATACAACTTAAAATAAGGCTAGAACCAGACCCACACAAAGGGTGGCGGGGGGGAGGTAGACAGGATTAGCATCACCATGAACCCAGCTGTACCAAGGCCTAGCTCACATAGCTAGGTGCCAGGCGGGTGTCAGACTGCAGGAAGGAGGGTCAGGAGCCAGACCGGGGATAAAATATGGAGACTGAGCCTGTTGTAGCATCTCTAGCCCTTTCAGGTCCTACACAGACATTCAGAATCAGCAGCAAACAAACCACTCCTGGGGGAACGGTCCCGCCCAACTGAAAGAAGAGTACACAGTGCAATCCCAGCAGCGGCTGGGGCAGCATCTGGCCTGCCCGCCTGCGCCGACGCAGGTGCCCTTTCCACCAGCTCTGTCCCTCTGCAGGGCAGCGGTCTCCTGCCTGCCGTGAGCTGCACCAGGCCGGGTCTTCACTGCCCTCCCTCGGCAGAGGCAGCTCTCCTGAGGGTGCCCACCCGCCTGGACCACGCAGGCCTCTCTCTGTCCCTTTCGGGGCAGCTCTTCCTGCCTGCTTGTCTCTGCAGCGTCCTTTACTGCCCCGTGCCTCGCCCTACTGAACCTGGTTAAGTATAACTAAGTCTCTGTCTCATGGAGAAACTCGCCGCGTGCCGCTGCAGGGAGCTCGGGAAAACCCTTCCCAGAGTGGGCCCAAGGACCCCGCTCTCAAACCCATCAACTCCAAAAACAACATCATCGGTGCCGCAGCCCCACACCCACCACTGCCCCGAACACCTCACGCCCTTCCGTCACATCTGGCTTATCTCTGTCCTTCGGAACATTCAGTGCGAGTTCTACACCCCTGCTGAGCTCACTTCTTCAAAACCTTTGTCCACGAAAGACCCCCGAGGGGGTGGCGAAGTAGCAGGGGCAGTGGCCCTGTCCCTGTCACTCACCCCAGGTGAACGCCTTGCTCTCCGCACAGCCGCGGGTGTCCAGTCAGCCTCTCCGGGCAGGATTCCCCCATCCTTCCAGACAATGTCAGCTCTGGGCACAGTCAGGTGGGGGAGCATACCCTGGCCAGTCAGGGAACCACCATTTTTCCAGTCCCTCCTGCGTGCCTGCGTGGAAGAGAGAAGTTGAGGACATGAGAAAGGGCCTGTGCCACCGAGGTAGGTCAGCGCAACCTCACGGGGAACACGAGACCGCCCCTGCAAGCGCCTGACTAGTCAATGTCATACAGCAGGAAGTGCCGGGGCTCCAGGGGCAAGAGGTGAGTTGGACATGAGGTACCGTGCCGGACGCTTAAGACAGGCAGAAGGAACAGGAAGGACGCTCCAAGGAGGAGGATCAGATCCGAACGGATTCTTCCTCTGGCCGAGTTTCATGGCTTCTGAGAGCCACGGCGTAAAGCACAGGATTAAGGACAAGCGGCCAACACATCCCCCCAAAATTATCACCTGTCTTGGGCTGCCCTTCACTGTTCTCCTCAGGATCTAATGCACAGCCTCTCACCTCCCAGCCCCCCTCCCGGCAGTCTCCCCACCCCCCTTCCCTCACCACCAAAAAGCAAGGCCAGCCGGGGGCCACAGGGGCAGAAGCAGCGCTGCCCCAGAAGACCCTGTGCTTCTGCATCTGGTCGCCAGCAATGGGCCAGGCTCTTGGCTGGCCCGACACGGTCACCGCACGCAGGCTGCAGCCTTACCCTGGATTCGTAAGCGCCCCGGTGGAGGAGTGTCCTTAAGAAGAGTGCGAAAAGGCCCCTCTCTCCAGAGCCAGGTGTGGAACACATCTTGTTTGGGGACAGTACCGTCTCATTCTTGGGGATCCCCATGAGTTAACGGGGCTCTCAAAAGTGCATCTGCCCTTCTAAATATACCACCGCCTCGCTTGCCAACAGCATTGTCTCAGAGATAACGCTCTCGACGGCACAGGGATCAAACTAATCGAAATGTTTAGAGGGAAAAAACTAAGAAGCCGTGGCATGACATTTTGACCATGAAACCTATGGCAATAAACATTTCCAAAATACTGGGGTTTATTTCACCCCAGCGTCTTCTGCAACGCCGAGGACTTATAACTCCCATGGAAGTCCCACCTTGAATAAAGCTGGTTTCATGTAATTATTTTGGAAGATGATGATAATCCATTAGAGACGGGGAGACACACCGCCTTCTCTGTGAGGCTGGTCAGACTGCAATTTAACTCATAAGTCACGCCACCAAAGTGATTACTCACATTTAGACATCATAGGGTAAAAATTACTGAATTTTCTGAACTCACTAATGCTAATCTTCATGAATATTGCATGGGATCGCAGAGAGAGAGAGTAAATTTTGCATTCTTTGACATTTAGAAGAATAGTCTCAGTATTTATGTCCATAGTGTGCTTCTAATCAGTGTGCTCTTTGAGAAAAACTCAGAAGTGACATTTACTTATTTGTACTTTTAGGTTTCATAGTTTACACGGACGATGCATTATTCATACAGAAGTCACTTGGCTCAACAAAATCTAATTTCGTTTATCCTCTCCCAACACAACTTCAAACACACACACCGCACGACATATGGATTCGGGGCCAAGGTATGGACGCATGGAGAACTGACTAACATTAAACATTAAATATTTCACTTTGGTCCTTTTAGGCGTCCTCATACAGAATTATACTGATCACAAGAGAGTCTTGATTGAATTTCTTTGAGGTAGATCATTACTCAGGAGTGGCGCACAAAGTTAGACACTGCATTATCAAAGAGAAAATGAGCGAGGCTGGCTTTCTCTTCTACTGGAATTCCTATGCTAATCATAGCATGAAATAGAGATTAATTAGTATTCTTTAACTTACTGGCTCCTAGGCCTGCTTGAGCCAGTTTAACATGCAAAGTGACATTTGAAGAAATGGCAGAACGGGCTTCCTGACTCCCATCTCACCCACGCTTACGGAAGCCGTACTCACACTAGCCGAGATATGGAAACATCCTAACTGTCCACTGATGCCTGAATGGACAAAGAGGAGCTGGCACGTATGTGTATACAAATGTACATACATCTAAATATATACACACACAATGGAATATTACTCAGTCATGAAAAAGAAGGAAGTCCTGCCATGTGCAACACAAGGATGGCTCTCCAGGGCATTACGCTAAGGGAAATGAGCCAGACACGAAGACAGTGCACAGGGCCTCACTCATGCGTGGAATCTATGAGAAGGAGGTGGGTACCAGGGCCTGGGAGGTGGAGAGATGGGGAGACGCTGGTCCAGGGGCACAAACTCCCAGCAGAGATGAGTAAGCTCTGGGGATCAGGGACAGTGTGGTGTGAGCTCCAGTTCCGTGCTGTGGGCTTGACATTTCCCAAGACGGTGAAGCTTTGGTGTCCCCATCACACACAGAGTGTCGGGCCGTGAGGAGGCGCTGGCCGAGCAGAGCCAGGCCCAGCATCACTGAGCAGGATCCTGGGGCCTGGCCGGTCCCCTCCCCCTCAAGGAAGGAGTTCAGCTATGACCTTGTCGACTGTCCTTAACTTGGGGACAGAGGATGCCTCAAGGGGTCCAGATGTGGCATGTGGACTCCGAGGGCGGGCTCTGGTGTCCACCTGGGTATGGACGGCGAGAGGAGGGGGGTCGTGGCTTCTCCCCACTCTCCCAGCCCCTGAGAACAACGAATGGTGTCCAGTAACTGGACACCAGGTCCCTCTCTCTGCACAGGGCCTGCCTCCTGCTCAGCTGGGGACTGCATGAACTGCAGGTCCAAGAGGGGGCACCGGGAGGGAGCACCGGGAGGGAGCACCGGGAGGGAGCACCGGGAGCAGCCTCTCGGTGGGCTGAGACCGGTGTCCTCAGTCTGGGGCTGAGAGGAAGCATCAGGAGTAGAATGAAAGATGTGGTGGATTCAGGGTGACCTTATTGGGTGATCTGGGGCTCACGACGGGCCAAAGGCCACCTCTCCCCCAATGACCCTTCTTCCCTGGTCCCAGAACCTGCCCTGGGGTGTGCCCCAGAGGGGAGGGCGCCGACGCTGAGGTGGGAGTGGTGGGTCCCCGTGCCCACAAGCACTGACTCCAGGGGAGGCCGAGCCAGGTGGCCGGGACCCAGGGGCTTCGGAGAGGGGCTGGCCGGCCACTGCCTTGCTGAAGGCCCTGCTGAAGCTCACAGGCACATGGGGGCCCGGCTCTACACCCCCAAAGAGCTGAATTCTGCCAACAATCTGAACCAGCCTGAAGAGATTCTCCCCTACGGAGTCCAGTAGAGTTCAGGCCAGCAACTGGCAGCCAGCGCCCCTGGACACCCCCGCAGCCCCGCGAGATGATGGAGGGGAGTGGGGAGCCAGGTCTGACCCGAGACAGAAAACTGGCTTCGGGAGGGGGAGTGGCCCACATTTACACCTGCAGGGTGGAGGCCCCTGGACAGAGCTGGACCCTCCCAGAAACAGCCCCGGGGCGGGGGTGGGGGCGGAGCTGGGGGGAGGGGGGCCTC
>PVIJ01024754.1:0-11769 GCA_004024925.1 Scalopus aquaticus
CTATAGTCCTGTTATAAGTGAAACCATTCGGTATTTTTCTCTTTCTTTCTGGCTTGTTTCGCTGAGTATGATCCCCTCTAATTCCATCCATGTCGCTGCAAATTGCATGTGTTTATCTTCTTTGAATGCTGAATAGTATTCCATTGTGTATATGTACCACATCTTCTTGATCCAGTCATCTATTTTTGGACATCTGGGTGGAAAATGATGGTTTTCATGCCTAGTAGTGACATGGAAGTAAAGAACTTTAGGCTCCTCACAAATTTCCTTGCAGAAAGTATACTGCAGAAATACTAAACCATGTCTCATACGCTGACACAAGGCCACAGCTGGCCCTGAAGAGCAATAAAGGCAATATAGACAGGAGACAAGAGATATCACAATACCGTTTCTTCCTAATCCACTCATCTATGCTGGGGAGTTAAATTGTTTCCATATTGAGGATTGTAGCTAGTGCTGAGATGAATATAGAAGAGTATCTATCACTTCAAATCAGTGGATTTGTTTTCTTCCAGTGAATACTAAGGAATGAAATTGCTGGACTACATGGCAGATATATTTTTAATATTTTGATAAACCACAACAGCAGAGTGAGCGTGCACCGTAAAAGCAGACCATAAAATATAAGAGATATCATAAATAAAAATAAAATGTAAATGCAAATAAATTTAAAAATAAACGTCTTTGAGGACTTCCCAAGTACTGTCTAATCACCTCTATGTCCACAAAGAAAATTACACAATATATTTATTAGTTAAGTTTGAGAGCAGGCCACCGGGGATAGGCTACTGTCTTTCACTTAATGAAAATAAGTTTAATTTTTTAAAGGCCGTCTTTTCATTGCTGAAGTCATTATTTCATCCAAAAGGTCAGTTATCACCTTTTCCAACTATAGACAGAGATCCCACCTAGTTACTTTAATTACTGTTAGCCTCATAGCTATAGAGTAAAGAAAGTATTTCCTAGGCTCAAAGGGAGGCAGGACTTCTGTGGAAAAGTTTGTAACCTTGTGTGGGGAATGCAAGAGTGAAATTCTGTCCTTGAAGAGCTCTCTCTGTCCACAAGAATGAGCCCAGAGTCCACCACCCAGTGTCAACATTAAACAGTACAGTCCTCGTTAACTATCTTCACCTTTTGCAATGTTGGGGTTCAATGAACCTCTGAGGTTATGAATACTAAATAAGTAGGTTTATCACTTTTCTTTTCCTATTTTGAATCTATCTTGACAATTTAAATGAGGGAAGTGTCCATAGCAAATGATATGACATAATCTGTTAATTCTTATTTTATGAAGTTTCAACATTTTTTGTTTGGGGGTTACCATTTTACTCCTCCTTTTGTGCACAAGTTCTGCTCACCCTCCACCAAACCAGCAACATCTAAGCCCTAGACTCTGCTCTCCCCACTCCTTCAAACGCTCCATGTTCCCTCTGGTAACCAATAAATTTTTTCAATAAGTCTATGATTTGTTCACACTGTATTTTTCCACCATATATTTTTTGGTTTTATATATTCCACAGGTAAGTGAAACCATCCAATATCGTTCTTTCACTTTCTGCCTTACTCACCTAGTGGAATCATCTGCATGCAGGTCTACCTATTTTGTCCCAAAAGACACAACTTCATCTTTGTAATAGCTGAGTAATATTTTATTGAGTGTATTATGCATAATTTCTTTCTCCAGTCATCTGTAGATGAGCACAGTGTTGCTGTGGGTACAGAGGCATGCATACTCTCTTCACTTCAGAGTTTTCAGATACTTTGGATAAACACCTAGCACAGTGGTTGCTGGGTCAGAGGGGATTTTCATTTTGATTTTTTTAAGAAATCACCATGTTATTTTCCAGAGAGGCTGTATCAGCTTGCAACCCCACCAACAGCAGATAAGTGTTCTTTTTTCTCCACTCCCTTGCCCACAAGTATAGTTTCCATTCTTTTAACATAGGCCATTGTCACAGAGGTGAGGGGATATCTCTTCGTGGCTTTGTTGTGTTTGCATTTCCCTCATAATATATGATGTCAAACAATTTTCATGTGTCTGTAGGCCAACTGAATGCCTTCTTTAGGAAAATGTCTATTTGAGTCCTGCACATTTTTTATTTGATTGTCTGGTTTTTGTTGTTGGATTGTGTAAGCACTTGTATATTTTATAAATTAACCCCTTTGTCAGGAGTGTGATGTGCAAACATCTTCTCCCAATCTGTAGATTGTTTTTGTTTTTGTGATGGTTTCTTCTAAGATACAAAACCTTTATAGTTTGATGTAGTTTTGCTTATAAGTTTTTGCTTTTGCTTACGTTAACACTGGTGATATATCCCCAAATGCATCTTTGTGGTAGATGAACTGTATAGGATCCCCCATGTTTTCTCCCCAGTATTTTAGGGTTTCAGTACTTACATTCATACTCTTTATCTATTTGAATTTATTTTTGTGTGTGAAATTAAGTATGGCTCTTGTTTCATTTTTCGCATGAGGCTGTCTTTATTTGTTAAAGAAGTTTTCTTTTCTCCATTGTATGGTTGTAGCTTTGATCATTATATAATGTCCATCTTTGTCTCAATTAAATTATTTGTTTGAAGGTCTAGTTTATCTGCTATGAGAATAGCAGTTCCTGCTTTACCTTCTATATTATTGTTTGTAAGATCTTGCTCCAATTTTCCTTTTTGAGTTTTTCTTTTCCAGTGTTCTTTTATTTATATTAATATTTTTATAATAGCAACTCATTCTTTTACTTATAGTAACATTAGGATTCTCTTCATCAGGTTTCACCACCAAAGGGCACCTGCCACCCAATCACCCGTAGCTCACCACCATATTCCATTGTGCTTACTTCCCTCTTTGTTTCTACCCCTCCTCCAGCTCATACCCATCCTAGATGCTTCCGTTATTTAGTCTGTTTTCAAGGATCAGCTTTTGAGTTTTTCTTTCTCTGATTCTTAGTTGGTTTCTCTCTATGTAAGTCACTTACATATGAGTGACACCATGAGGTGTTTGTCTGTCTCCTTTGACTTACTTCACTTAGCATTATCTCTTCCAACTCCAACCATATTGTTGAAGATGCCATGAGTTTATCTTTTTTGATTCCTGAGTAGTATTCCATTGTGCATATAAATGATATCTTCATAATCCATTCACCTATTCGGGGGCATTTAGGCTGCTTTCAAATCCTGGCTCTTTTAAGCATTGCTGTAATGAACACTTCCTTTTGAATTAGTGTTTTGTGTTCTTCAGGTACATACTTAAAAGTGGAATTGCTGGGTCATATGGCACGTCCATTTGTAGTCTTTTGAGAAACCACCATACTGGTTTCCATAGAGGCTGGACAAGTTTACACTTCCACCAACAGTGTTGGTAGCAATCTACTTCCTTTTTCTCCATCACCTTTCTAGCATTTATTGTTTCTGATCTTTCTTAATATGGGCCATTTCATAAGTATAAGATGGAGTGTCATTGTGATCTTGATTTGTATTTCTCTAACAATAAGTGATGAACATTTTTTCATGTGCCTGTTGGGCATTTGTATGTCTTCTTTGGAGATGCACTATTTATTTCTTCTGCGCATTTTTTAATTTGGTTATTTGTTTTCCTTTTGCAGAGGTGTATGTGTTCTTACAATCCTTTATATCAGCCCCTTGTCAGGTGTATGGTGTGCAAATATTTTTTCTCATTCAGTGGAGTATCTTTTTGTTTTGGTTAGTTTCTTTTGCTGTGTAGAAACTTTATTTTTTATAGATATTTTATGTATTTTTGTTATTCATATTTTTTACATTATTGTGCATTCCCCATAAGTTACCCACCCCCTGTTCACCCGTGGAGACATCACCATAGTCTCCCGTGCTCCCCTCTTCCCCCCACTTGAGACCTTACCCTCCCCTCCTTCCCTGCTGAATGTCGCTTTCTTATTTGGCTTCCTTATATTCCTGTTATAGGTGAAACCATTCGATAATTTTCTCTTTCTTTCTGGCTTATTTCACTGATCATGATCCCTTCTAGGTGCATCCATGTTTCTGCGAATTGCATGTGTTTGTCTTTTTTGAATGCTGAACAGTATTCCATTGCGTATATGTACCACATCTTCTTGATCCAGTCATCTACTTTTGGGCATCTGGAATGTTTCCATGCCTTAGCTATTGTAAACAGTGCTGCAATAAACATGCAGGTGCATGTATCCTTTTGGATTAGTGTTTTTGTGTTTTTTGGGTAGATTCCCAGTAGTGGTAGTACCAGGTCATATGGAAGTTCCATTTCTAGCAGATTGAGGAAACACCATACAGCTTTCCATAGTGGTTGGATCAATTTGCATTCCCACCAGTAGTGTAGGTAAGTTCCTTTTTCTCCACATCCTCGCGAACATTTGTTGTTACCTGTTTTTTTAATGTGTGCCATTCTCACTGGCATGAGGTGGTATCTCATTGTGGTTTTAATTTGCATTTCCCTGATTATAAGTCATGTTGTACATTTTTTCGAATACCTGTTGGCCATTTGCTTTTCTTCTTTGGAGAAGTGTCTTTTTAGCTCTTCTGCCCATTTTTTGACTGGGGGTTGACTCCAGTCAATCCAGTCAACAATCCAGTAGAAATTTTATTTTTACATATTTCCACTTCGTTTTTTTTTTAAGGTTTATTTATTTACACGTACAAGCTGGGTACAGGCAAGAGGCGTGGGGCGGCGAGAGGGTTCACCAGAGACAGAGCGGGGAGCAGAACAGGCAGATCAGAAATACACTGTGAGGGGAGCAGTGGGCGAGGCAGGAGAGGTCTGCCGCACCATGTGGGACTCTCCCAGGCTGGGCATCGACCCCGCATCACGGGCTGCAAACAGCTCCACAGGGCAGCGCTCAAGTGCTGTGCCACCAAGGAGGCCCAGTTCCACTTCTTTATGTTCTCCTTTGTTTGCCTGAAGTCTATATCATGAAGTGCTTCCAGAAAGTATGATCTGGAATACTTTTTGGTTAAGGAGAACTCATCTGGAATTTGATGGTTTGGATTGAACACATGTGAATGTAACGTGGTACTGAATACACTGTTTGTTTTTCTCTTCTACCTGTGCATTGGTATCAGGTAAATGATGGACAAAACAAGAAGTCTGATGTAAACTCCTTAAATCTCTTAATGATGGGTAAAATGGGAGCAGGGAAATTAAAGAGACTTTTTTAAAATTAAGATTTATAATTGTGAAATCAAAATAAGTTAATGTCAACCAACTGGACAGTCTGTTGGAACTTTGATGTCTTAAATTGTCACTGTTGGATAATAAAATGGTATTTCTCTAAGACTTATCACAAAATTATCTTAAGTGCCTTGGTGGTATGTGTGGTATCCTAACAAACATTTGGAGGGGTGTGAACCTAAACCTCTGAATAATAGATAGTGTGGTATACCAACACGAACTCAATCAAAAATAAGATAATAAAAGTGCACTATATAATAAAAAATTAATTAACCAGTTGGGATTAATAACATAATGGAGATTGTAAAAGGAAAAAGCAATGATCTTAAAAAAGAAACAATAGAGATGTCTTAATCCTTACAAAGATAAAATAGATATTTATAAATTAGCAGAACCTCTAGGAACTATGGCAAAAAGTCAACTTTCTAGCAGATGTATAATAAAGTCCCAGAGAGACACTGAATACATAATGAAAATGTTAAAATATAAAATATGTTACTATACAAATAATTAAATGTAATGAAATTAATATAAGTTTAAAGTAAACCTGTATGAGCAAGTGTAGGGTAAATGAAAGAGTCATCAGGATTTTCCACCCTACCACCATTAGATTTTATTCAGATGAATTTTGCTTTTGTGCTTGGTATAGAAGTATATTTGGACGTCTTTAGTTTTGAACTTGGAGTATATACCCAGGAATCTAATCACTGGTTTATTATGGTAAATCCATTACAGGGCAGGGTGAGGGGGACCCTGATATTCCCGAATCTGCCCACTCTAAATGGGTTTTGCTATCCACCACATCAAGACAAAACATACTCTAATGTGTGAGACCTTCAACAGAAAAGAACTTTATCACAATTAGTGTGCAATAATTAGTATGAATAGAGGGAAGAAAAGTGAAAGAATATACTTTCCAAATCAAACACCCAAAGTTGCCCATCCCCTCACGGGCAAATGCCCAGCCAAACAGGATTGGCCTGAAGCAGGGCAACTGAGGCCCAAAACCTTGCCACCAATCAAAGGCACTTCCTGATGGGGACCCACAGGAAATAGGCAGAGGGAACAGGAAAGTCTGGAAGGAAAGGAGTGAAATCAAAGTAGTAAAGGACAAGAGAAAGTCTGCCATTGTCAGCATCCCCAAGGGTCTCTCATACACATCTCGTTCAAGTCTCTCGTTCCATGTCCGCCAAAACCTTGGTAAATGCCCAAATCCAAGAAGTCCTGCTTCTTCTGCACATGTCTCTCAGCTCCAAGCGCCTCCTCCAAGTCGTCTCCCTTTCCAGACGCTTCTTCCAAGATTTTTTATCTTCCCCTAGCTGCTTAGGTCCATCCTTCATTTAGGTGGGACAGGGAACATGGAATTTCCCTTTTTAGATTATATTGTTACACAGGAATCAAAAATCTCAGATTCCCTCATTCCAGTACAGCACCTCCAGATATCTGCAACACTGCAACCCCAGGGCAAGCTGTTTTTGCTACACCATTAGGGTACAATTAAAGGACCCCCCTATTGGACCTAGGAAATCACAATGTCCCTCAAGAAAAAGTCCAAAGGGACTATAACTTCGTCTACAAAAGTTCTTCCAGGGCATTCTTTTTTAAGACCCTGCATTCTTAATCTTTTTGTTTGGCTTCATTCCTTTACAAGCCAACAAGCTACAGCTTCTAATGCACAGAGTATCCAACAGGTAGTGCCAAGACCTAGAGGTGCAAACAGCTCAAGAATACATGAACCTGAACGCTTGGGCAGCCCATTTTGGACAACCAGCACCACCTATAGACCTTCAAAATAATATGTACCTGCTACAAATGACCCCCACCTGGAAGCCCAAAGTAGCCATCGCTTTCTTTTTCACATCCTATTCGTCATTCTTTAGAAACAAGCAATATCAAAATTACAATAAAACTCTCACTCTATACGAGAAGTCACTGTGACACTCAATCTTTTGGCAAGATCAATGCTTTGTAGGTTTAAAGAAAAAAAAAACTAGTATTCCAGGCATCCATAAATTTTGAAATGATGGAAACTGAGAAAAAAATTAATAAAATATGAAAATTAAAATTTTGGGATAGAGTGGTTTTTTTCATTGTTATTTATATTTTCACATTATTGTGTATTCCCCGTGGGTTACCCACCACCGATTCACCTGTGACCCACCACCATAGTCCCTTGTGCTCTTTTCTACCCCATTTTGAGCCCTTATCCTCTCCCTCCCTGGCTGAGTGTCTCTCTTGTTTGGTTCCCCTATATTCCTGTTATAAGTGAAACCATTCAATAGTTGTTCTTTCTGGCTTATTTCGCTGAGCAAGTGGTTTTTTAATACAACTATAAAAAAGAATATATTCAGAATTTAACACCTTGATTTTGCTAAAATAAACTTGCATAAAGTGCATGTTTATGTGGCAAACAACAGCAGTGGAAGATTTCATAGGACAGACAAAATAAAAAAGAGAAAAGACTTAGTATTTCTTTTCTTGAGATCATGTTCACAAAATACTATATACTGAAGCAATGGAGTCAGTCCACAATATTCTAACAAAATACACCTATAAAGAAAAAACAACTTGAAATAGAAAAAGCCAAACAATTTATTTCTAAAATGGTTTTAATAGTTCAAAACGACTCTTTCATATATGAAAGCAAGATTTTACATGTTTTTTGAACGCTCCGAAAGAATTCAAACAAATTTAAACTATAACCCTTATTTTCCTTTTAAGATATATTGATTACTGATGTTAAAGTCCTGGATAAACAAAATTTTGTATAGAAAATTTAAACATGGGGCGTCCCTGGTGACACAATGGATTCAGTGCAGCACTGCAGAGCTGTCGGCAGCTGCGGCGCAAGTTCGATGCCCAGCCAGGGAGATTCCCACATGGCACAGCAGACCTCTCCTGCCTTGCCCACTGCTCCTCTCAGCAATGTATTTCAGTCGATCTGCCTGATGTACTCCCCACTCTGTCTCTGGTGAACCCTCTCACTGCCCCACACCTCTGGCCTGCAACTCAGCTTGTATGCATAAATAAAATGAATCTTTAAAAAAAAAAGAAAATTTAAAGCTGTTAAAAATTAGATAAATTGCTCTGAAATCTTCAAACTGTAAGAAACTGTCACTCTGTTTTACTATTATTAGGATATTTCTTCAATTTCCAAAGGACAACATTATGCTCATGAGAGCTGAATATTGTTCTTTTCATTATCATTCTCAAAGCAGACGTGTCTATTCAGTGAAGTAGATAAAGGGAGATAGAGACAGACATATTCACACTGATGATTACTGATTCGTAAACCTTTTGCGATCGTGTAGCATGTAAAAAAAAACAGAGAATAGTATATAAGAAGTATTCAGTGACTTGTTCACAATTTGTATTTGATATAGGCATAAATTTAGGTCAAGAAGAAATAAAGTAGGGTAGAAACTTAAGAGAGTATTGTCTTGGACCCTTACCTCAACATTCCCCTATTACCTCGAGAGGAGTACAATTTTGTGAACAAGTCATTAAAGGCTTGTATCACTTGTTTGTTCCTCAGAGTGTAAATAAATGGGTTCAACATGGGGGAGATGGAAGCAGTTAGTAGTGTGACCCCCTTATTCATGGTCATGTCATCTTTTGATGAAGGTTTCGTGTACATAAAGATGCAGCTGCCATAGGAAATGGAAAGCACAATCATGTGGGAAGAACAGGTGGAAAATGCCTTCTTCCTTTGCTGGGCTGACGGGAACCTTAGAATTGTTCTCACGATATAAACATAGGACAAAACCACACACACGAGAGTCATGATGAAGATCAACACGGAACAGACAACAACTATCTGCTCTAAGAGCCAAGTGTCTGAGCATGAGATACTCATCAGAGGATTAACATCACAGAAAAAGTGGTCAATGGCATTAGAGTCACAGAATTCCAGGCCCAGTAACAAAATAAATACTGGGGATATCAGCAACAAAGTCACCACCCAGGAGCAGACGACAAGCGTTTTGCAGACCCTGCGGTTCATGATGGTCACATAGTGCAGGGGTTTGCAGATGGCCACGTACCGATCATAGGACATGGTGGTCAGGAGAAAAAATTGTGTTACTCCAAACATATATATAAAAAACACCTGGCTTAGACAAGCATTGTAAGTGATGGTCCTGTCGCCTGTTGAGAGACTGTACAAGTAACTAGGAATGCAGGAAGAAGTGAATGAAATTTCTAAGAAGGAATAATTTTGGAGAAAATAGTACATTGCAATTTGAAGGTGGGAATCCACTAGTATGAGGAGGATGATGGTCAAATTTCCAGTCACACTCAACAGGTAGGCGGTTAATAGAGATATGAAAACCAGAATCTGCAACTGTGGGTTATCTGTTAATCCCAGGAGGATGAAGGTGGTTATTGCTGTGTGGTTTCTCATTCCTGGCTCCTGACTTCCTCCCAGTGTGTGCCTAAAACTGAGACTGATGAGACTCAGAAGGGGGAAAAAATATTCACTTACGCAAAGCAAGCAATGTATTTATTTCTTTTTACAGTGACTTTTAAACTATGCTTTCTGCTCTTTTAATATGACACTCGATTAGTTTGAAACCTTGGTTTTCAAACCTCACTACATCTAATTACAAATACATTTTACATTACAATCAATTAATATGTATCACGCATTCATGTACATAATTGCATATCTGGAACAAAATTTTCAGATAATCACTAATCTTTAACTGTCCTCTCATAGGTCTCTTCTAATTTCCTTATATCATTAAAAATAAATATTAATATCAAGTAAAAACTTTTTTGAGGTTATTCAATAGAAATTAGTTCAAATGTTCAAATGTGCATGTTTTATGTATTTACCCTTTACCCTTGGCTATATTCTGCTTCCCTGTTAGAGTAGAACATCTAAATTTTCTATTTTATGATTATAGTAATTCTTGATGTTACCAAGTACTCCTACTCAGCTTAGAGAATGAATTCCAGAACTTTATTATCTGCTTAATTATTTTTTTTTTGGTGGAACAGAAATTCTATCCATTTAGCTATAACTATAAATAGATCGTTTTTTACATATATATTGTATAGTACAACCACAGAAAAACAAACTGTGTTTTCCTAGTATTTGCTTAATTTAAGTACATTTTCTGTCCAGCAAGACAGTCTCAACTGACAGCATAAGTATTCTGTATTAGAAAATATCTGTGGTTGCCATTGCATGCAAGGAGATCTAATCCAAGCTCAGGAGAAGTAATTATATAGTAATCACTGCTCTTTAAGTATAATTCCACAGGAATTGACCCTTCTGAAAAAAATTGCAAAAACCCTTAGTCCCTCCAGACTTGCTAGTTATCCTACTCAAAGCAGTGTTTCAGGTTCTAAATCATTTCTCTCCTTCAAATAGTCAGAACCTCCTTTCTATGATATGCAGGTCTTCATGAAAGTTTATACAATAAATGCATTCAGGAGTGTTCTCTTTACACTGTCTATCAGGAATATTTGCACTTTATTACAGCAGAGATACTTAATGATAACACTGTAGTTAATTTGGCATTCTAATAAATGATAATATCATCACAGTTTTGGAAAATAAATTGTGATTGATAAAAGGTACATTGTGGGTAAATCATTTCTGATTCCCCCCTTGACATTCTGTTCCAATTAGTACTGATATGTTCATTGAAGACAACATGATTGTTCCTCACCTTCCTACCAAAGATAAAATGAAAAACAGGAACTGACCCAAGTCTTTACTAATATGCCCAGTAAATATATTTCTAATAAAACTAATGACTTCATATTTCATTCTAGAACAAAATAGTGCCCAAAATATTTTCTATTAGTGAGATATCCAAATTGATTCTTGCCATCTTAATTTCTAAGATAGAAGTCTAATATTTTTCTCAAATCAATGAGGTGCAAATATGAAAGAAAAAAAAACTGAAATTACCAATCGAAAACTTACTTGTCTGGAAGACAACTTGACTTGAGTTGAATATGCAATTGTAGTAGTTTCAGGATGGAAGTGTAGTCAGTACATTCATAAAGTCCCCTTCAAGGACACTTATATGTCCCTGCATTTTCTGGAACAGGTGTGCTGTCATAATTTCCAATACCTACTACCACACACAGATGCTCTTTGGAGAGCCTATTCCACTTTAAATCTAAGAAACTCTAAGTGCACCTCAGAACTGGAATAAAAACCATTAAATTTCTGACAAAATAAGATATTAGTAGAAAATTCAGAAACACTTTTGGATATCACAAAGCAGAAATAGGTTTTGAACCAATGACGTAAGAGAAATACTTTATTATCTCAGTCTCTTATGGATATGCAGAGTCCTTTGTGTGAATAAAGGGTCCTCTGTGACCAAAGTTCAAACAGGACATAATGAATTTAATATGAACTGAACTTGGCAAAGCCCAACAAAAAATCAAGGAGACTGTGTCTTCACAGACAATAACTTTAATACACACATTCAAATTTCCTTATAAATAAATAAAACTCAAGTAGTTCTTCAATTCAGATAGCACTGTGTGAGCAAAAGTTAAAATCCATTTCATATTTGTGTTTTCATGGGGAAAATATATAAATATGCATAAAAGTGGTATAGTCATACCCCTTAT
>PVIJ01024756.1:0-11770 GCA_004024925.1 Scalopus aquaticus
GCGTCCAGTGCTTCCCCCCTTCCCCCTGCTGCATTTGACCGCCAGTGAACTCTGGCAGCTGAGGAGGGGGTGGCCCTAGACCCAGACTCTAGGTTGGCTGGCCTAGTGTCCCGGCAACCACGTGCCAGCCTTGGGGTGAGGGGATGGTTGTGAAAGGGATGCACAGACTTGACCCTGGCAGGATTGCGACACCCCCAGGCCAGTTCAATTTCCAGTTCTGGTCAGCCCCCAGCTGCCCCGCACTCCCCAGACATCCCCCCAGTGCCTGGTCCCGTCGAGAATGGAAAAACAACTCTGCGTCCCCAATCTCATCCTCGCCTCAGCGCTAGGGGCTTCCATTCACAGCTGGCCAAACAGCCAAGAACATCCGTGGCTCCGCGAGAGGCTCAGTGGGGGAGGGGGCTTTGTCTCTCCTCTTGAGGACGCCAGGCTGTCTCTCTGGATCCCTGCTGGGGTCAGCCTCTGCCAGCCTGTGCCCTCATTCTACCCCTAGACCTGAGGGGACACCCTTTGTGCAACCATCTTCAAATGCGAGAATTCAAGATTCGGCTACTCAGGTGGGAGAAATACTTGGTTGGTGCCACCTGCATCGCTGATATTGGAGGAAACTTAGGTTCAGAGGGCACAGCCCCACTCCAGGGCACACACTGAGTCAGCAGCAGGCTTGGCTGGGACTAGGCCTCTTGCCTGAGCCCACTGACACGTCCCCTTTTTAGTCAGCCTCACTGGGGGCGTAGGGGTGAGAGACCTGAGGAGGGGAAGCCTACCTCTTGAGGGTGTTCAGGACAGCAACAGCCAAAGCTGGCAGAGATGTGAATCGAGGGCACGGCCTAGGAGATTCCAGCTCAAGCCCTGGCCTGTCCCTGGTCCGGGGGAACCCTGCACCCTTCCTGAGAACTGAGGGGGTGGGAAAGGAGAGCCTGAGGCAGGACTTCAACCCTGGCCTCTCTGAGACTTTCCCAACTTCATCTCCAGGCCAGGACGCCCTCTCCCCCAGCCCGGCCACATCCCCCGGTGTGCGCATGCGTGCGCACGGGCGCGCATGCGCTCTCCCCTCACTCTTGAGCCTGCACCCAGCACCCAATAGGGCCCGTGGGGCTAGTTAAGTGGTCACCACCCAGCTGGAGAAGGAAGGAGGCATGGGTCTAGGGGTCAGGGAAGCACTGAGTGAAAGGACTTGGCAACCCAGAAGGAAACAGAAGGGACAGGACACATGAGATGGAGGGAGAAGAGAGAAAAGCAACGAGCAGGGCTGGGGGCAAGAGAAACCCGAGGAGGGGAGAGATAAAAAGATTAAAGTGGAGGAAAACAGGAAGCCAGAGAAATGAAGCGTCTCAGTGAGTGCAGGGCTGGGTCAGATAAGACTGTATTGAGGCGGTCGGGGAGAATAGTGAGCGGGGAAAAAAATGAAAATGGCTTCGTATTGGCACCCGTCTCAGGTCTTTTGCGAGCCAGGACTCCGCGACTGCGGTGTTAGGAGGCCCTGCACACCAAGGCAGCTTTGTTGCCCGAGGGAGGTAGTCAGGAGCAACTGCAGGATTTAACCGAGGGGTGGATTTGTTTCCGGTCTCAGAGACAGAATGTTAAGCAGAAAAGAGGGAGTGGTCGAGATTAGCAAAGGCAGAAAGAAAAGTGAGACTCAGAAAGGGGCAGAAGGAAGCAGAGACGGAGCTAGGACAGAAGAGACCAAGACACAGACACAACGCGGGCCACGTGGGGACGGAAAGTGGTGGCAAATGATGTCCAGACACAGCTGTGAAGCTTGACGGATCTTTATTAAGCTAGGGCGCACCAGGGCGGGCCGGCGGGGCCTCATGCAGGCTGGGGAGCGGTGGGCCGCACCGGGCACGAGTGGGGCCCGCCAGGCGTGCAGGGGCGGGACTCACTGATTCTCGCTGGGCACAGGGCTGGGGCTGGTGCCCACAGCCAGCTGCAGCTTCTCCACCAGCCCAGCCCACTGGCGCTGCATGTCTTCCACCAGGGGCTCGAACCAGCCCTTGAGACGGGCGTGGAAGGCCTCGGCCTGCAGCCGCATCTGACTGGCCTGCTCCTCCACCTTGGCCCGCAGCTGCTCCACCTGCTCGCGCACCTCTTCCAGGCGGTCACGGGCCCGGCTGCCCACCTCCTCCATCCGGTTGCCCACCTCCTCCAGCCGCCCTCGCAGCTGCTGGCTGGCCAGGGTGCCGATGTTGTTGGCCCGCAAGCGGCCCTGCTCCACCAGCAGCCCCAGGCGCTCGTGGAGAGGGGCTACGCCACGCTCTGCGCCCTCGCGGGCCCCGGAGCGGTACACCGCCAGGCGCTTCTGCAGGTCCTCGGCGTCACGGAGCAGCCGCTTGCGCAGCTTGCGCAGGTGGGAGGCCAGGCGGCCCCGGAGCTCCTCGGTGCTCTGGCCCAGCATGGCCTGCACGTCGTTGCGGTACTGCACCAGGCGGCTGCGCACGTCCTCCATGTCGTTCTCCAGCCGGGCCTGCGCCGCCTGCAGCTCCTTGGCCAGGCGGGCCTGCGTCTCCTGGGCGACAGGGCCCAGGTGCTCTTCTACCTCAGACATGTAGGCCTTCACTTCCCTCATGGTCTCCTCCCTCAGTTTCCTGGGGCCGTGGAGAGAGAGAGAAACAGGGAGAGGGTGAGACAGAGAGGAGCCCGCCAGAGACAGGAAGGGCCGAGAAAGAGAGCCCGATTGGTTTTGAGGGGCCAGAGAGACCCAGACCCCCAAGGCTGGGAACAGGGATAGAAAGAAGCCCAGACTGGTGGGGATGAGGGTCAGGGGCCAGGGCGGGCGCTCACCCCAGTTCCTGGGTGACCTGACTGCTGAGCAGGTCTTCCTGCACCTGGTCAGACAGTGTCTGCACCCAGCGCAGGTAATCCCAGAAGCGGCCCAGCGCCAGCTCCCAGGGCTGGCTGCCCTGCCACCTGCCCGGCTCGGGCTTCAGCTGCACCTCCTCTGGCTCCCTGTCCGGCTCCATATCGGCCTGGCATCCTGCAAGGAGCAAGTTTGCGGTGTCAGGGTCGCCTGTTCCCTCTGGGCGCAGGACCTGGGTCAGAGTGTGCTCCACAAGGCTCCCGAGGGGGGCTCAGAGCAGCGAGTGGGGGAGGGAAGGGGCTCCCCAGTCAGTTTAATCATTGGAGAAACGTTTATTGAGCGTGTGTGTTCCAGGCAGGGCCAAGCTGGGGGGAAGGAGAGGTGATGGAGGATGAAAGTGACCACTGCTAATGGGTAGCTAGAAACTGCTATAGCTCCCTCAAGTAAACTTGAATCTCACACACACACATTATAACTCCCACGTTAAGGATGGGGAAACTGAGGCCCAGAGAGAGCAAAATAGCTGCTCAGTGAATGTCCCGGGGGACCCCCAGGAGGGAAGCAGGAACAGGGAATCTAAGCAAGTTCCGCCCCCCCCATACCTGCCAGGAGCGCGACCACCAGCACGGCCCACAGAGCCTTCATCTTCCCGGGTCGTGATAGGCCAGTCTGGAGAGGGCGAAACTGTCAATCAACAGCAGTGAGGCCTCCTCCCACCCAGAACCCCGCCCCGCTCGGCCCGACCTCCAAAGCCTCGCGGCAGACCCGCACCGGCCTAATCCCACCGCAAACATTGACCTGCTGGCCCCTGCACTATCTGTCGGCCTCATTGTCTTCTGTCTCCCATCCCCAGGCTCGCCACGGCGGCCCGAATGCCACCCTTCCCCCCGCCCCTAGGGTTCAAATTCCACTCCTCGGGCCGAGTTCTAAGTGGACCCCAACGGGGTTTTTCTAAGTTCCAACCTCGCATTCCTCGTTCTACCTTGACATTCGAAGCTCCGACTTCACATCTAAGCGCTGCCTTCCACATTTTAGTTAACTGAACCTTCATTTAAAAGTCCTTTGCCCGAACCTACTCTGCTGCCGCCCCTGCGCCTCCAGTTACTAGGGATCTGAGGAAGACGAGCACCTCAGTAGGTGCTCAATAAACGACAGTGTAACTCGGCTCGCGCTGTGCTCATCTGGTTCTTCCCCCAGGGCAGCGGCTCCCCAGTCCCACCTTCTAGTGCAGCCCGGGCGCCCGTCGCCCACCCCTACCCTAGGTCCAGTCCAGTCCCCTGCCTCGGGCCTCATCCCCAGCTCCCGCTTCTGCCCGGACCCAGGCACAGGACAGCTACCACCTCTCTCCCCCAGCCCGTCCCCCAAAGAAGTTGGCCTCTATCCCCGACTCTGCTTCTCACCGGCTCCTGGGGAAGCGCGTCCTTTGCCTCCGCTGGGGCTGAATAGGACTCAAGGATCCAGGACTCGCCCAATTATAGGGCTCCCCCTGCTCCGCCCACTCCTCGGGGCTAACCGAGCTGGACCAGCCCCCAGTCACGAGGTGGGCTCTTCCCCACCCCCTCACACACGCAGGGCGGGGTGGGGCTTGGGCGGAAGCCCGGTGACCCTTCCCCCCACTTGCCCCCTCAAAGGGAGATGACATCTCACCCACTAACTCAGGCACCTTTCTCCACTCTGGGGGACTGGGCAAAGAAGGGGAAGGCGCAGGCAGCTGTGGAGAGCACCCTTTTCTGCCCTTTCCTGTGGATGAATACAATTTGAGGCAGGGGTTCGGGTGCCCAGACTCTCGAGTCAAAGGGAGAAGGGGACCAGAGTGCTGGGGACATTGTAATGTCTGCTGAAGTCTAGGTTTTGAGAGGGACACCGGGGTTTTATTCCCAGCTCCCTCCTTGGGCACCAGGGAGGCCTCTCCGAGCCCCTTACCCCTTTTGTGAGATAAAACCCCAGCAGCTCCAGTTCAGTCCCAGGGATCCCTGGAGACACACCCAAACTGTGCGGGGAATCTTCTGCAGGCGGCCGCATTCATGCAGCGGGCGACAGCGTCACTCAGCAGCCGAGTGAGCCTGAATGTGGGTTCTGCCGGGTGCTGGCTGTGTGACCTTGGGTAAATGACCTAGCCTCTCTGCCCACAAAATCCGGACACAGCTGCACCCACACCACAGCGGGGTGATGCAGTAGGCCACCGTGTACAAAGCACGGGGAGTCATCCTGGCACAGAGGGCCCTGGGCTGAGGCGGTAGCGCTGGGGTGGGCCACCAGGCCTCCAGCACTTACGGGAACCCAACTGTTTCACAAAGGCCAAACTCAGACATGAAGTGGACAGCGACGCCACACGGGGAGAACGGGCTGGGACTCGCGAGGCCGGCAAACGGGCTCGACGGGGTCACAGGAGGTTGAACGCCGGGCCTGAGGAGGCAGCCCCAGTGCCAGCCAGCACAGATGTTTGCATTGGCTTCAGAAGGCTCTGGCAGGGAGCGGGTG
Source organism: Scalopus aquaticus (assembly GCA_004024925.1). Classification (NCBI taxonomy): domain Eukaryota; kingdom Metazoa; phylum Chordata; class Mammalia; order Eulipotyphla; family Talpidae; genus Scalopus; species Scalopus aquaticus. The sequence continues at coordinate 5,282 of PVIJ01024756.1, forward strand.
CGGTGGCTTCTCTGGGTGGCAGCCTCCCCCCAGGCCTGGTATGGGGGGGAGGTACTGGGTTTCTTTTCCTGATTTGAGGGGTCGGTCATGCTCCCGGACACACCAACACTGCAGTCAGAACCTCCAGTCCCTGCCCCGGCCGTAGCTTGCAGTCCTGAGTCTGTAGTTCCCCAGGGCTGGAATCCTCCCTGAAGCTCCTGAAAGTTCTGACCTCCCCACAAGCCTAAACACCCCATCAATGCCTGTCCCTCTGGAATCTGGAAAGACCAAAGGCCCCAGCTGGCTGCCCCCACCCCGCACACAGCATCACCCCTGCTGCTTCAGCTGAAGGGACAAAGTTCTTTGCAACCACTCCAGCCAGGCCAAGTCAGGGCCAGTGACCAAAAAGCCACGCCCTCCTGGCTAGGGAAGGCCTGACTGTCCCCGCCACCCCCAGGAGTCAAGGGAGGCCCAGTGACCCTAGCCCCGCCTTCCCCTCGCCAGGCTGGCCCGGGCAGCCTGAGCCCTTCCAGGCGCCGGCCCTGCAGCTCCCCCTACTGGCAGCCACGGGAAGGCCAGGCCAGGCCGACCTGGTAACCAGAGTGAGGTTCAGGCAGGAAAATGGAGGTCTCCCATTTTGCTCGTTTGGTTTTTTTCATGTATATTTTTTGTGTTTTTTGTTTTTCTGTAAAATGTCCCGGTTCTTCCATAACTTATAAACATGATTTATACCGAGGGGTGGGTGGGAAAGTGGGCGGGGTGGGCTGGCCGAGGATGGGGAAGCGCCTCTTCTTGCTGCCCCCTTGGGGCGGGGCTCAGGGCCCTTTGGGGGATGGGACGCCCCAACACCTCCCTGAGGTTGTCTGGCCACCTCTGCCCCCGGTGCTCAGCATCCCCCGTACCCCTCAATTCCGGAATTCCTTCCGGGACCCCAGGCCCACTGGGCTCATAGCCCCTGCTGCTCTGAATTCTGAAAAGCCCCATGGGGCCTCAGCTGCTGGGGTGATGGGTCCCTCCTTTCCGCTGCCCCCCTGACCTCCGAGGAGGGAGGGAAGGGAGGGGGAGGGGGGGCACAGGTGTCCCCTCCATGGCAGGGGAGGGGGAGGTGGGGTCTGCAGGAAGAAGGGTGAGGAAGGCGGGGCGGGCTCAGCCGATAGTGAGGCCAAAGCCACACTGGAACTTGTTCTTTCGGTGATTCAGGAAGGCCCCGAGGGCCAGCGTCAGGGGCAGGGGCGGGAGCTTCTTCTCCAGGGTGGCACCCACGATCCAGTTACTGTCCACGGAGCCTGTGGGGCAAGAGCTGTGGTGAGACCAGTGCCGGCCCCCGCCCGTCCCCGCAGCTCTTCCTGCACCCCAAGCGCCTCAGCCCCGACTGCACTGGCTCGTGCTCCTGTCCCCCCGGATCTCAGCCCAGCGGCCGCAGGGCCCTCTGCTACTCCCCGGGCCTCTTCCAGTTGGGCTCATGCCAGGCTATCTCAGGCGGTGGGGCAGCCCCTGCCCGTTGCCCCCGAGCCCCGTGTGGTCAGGGCCTGGGCACTGCATTCTTGGCACAAGGCGGGTATGTGCATGCGGCTGTGCCCATGGCATGGGAGGGGCGCTACTTAAGGGGAGCGGGCACGGCAGAGCTGGAACCCCCGCCGAGCTTCTGCCGCAGGCTAACAACAGAGACAGGAACCAAGAGGGGAAGGGGAGGCGGGCGGGCCGCAGAGGCACGTAAATCCTGGGGCCACGTCACCACCCTTAGAAGCCCCACTCCTGGTCAACAGAACCAGCCTTCCGACGCCCCAGGAGACTTAAAACTGGACACCAGGAGGAGCCAGAGTCAGCCGGCCTGCCAGGGGTTCTGGATCTAGCAGCAGCGCTCCAGCCTCTGGGAGACTCGGTTTCTGCTAATGTGAGATGAGGATGGGCCGGATGGGATCCAAGTTGCTTCCACTTGGGAAAGAAGAAGGCCCGTGGTAAGGGCTGGCGGGGGGGGCGGGGAGGGGGTTGCAGCGCGGCAGGTGCGGAGCTCCGGCCCACCCTCAGCAAGTGTTGCAGGCAACCTGGCGCCTCTCCAAAGCCCCAGCACCCACCCGGTAGCATCTCCTCTGGCCCACATGCCCGCAAGGAGCCGAGTGAGCTCGGCCTGTTTCCCAAGCAGGGAAACAGAGGCTGTACCTTTGAAGAGGAGGTTGGCCTTGGGCAGGTCCAGCTGGTACCCGAAGGAGACACTCGTGTCCTGCACCCTTGTGCTGGCCTCGAACTCCACGCCCACCTGCAGCTGGAGGAGCGGACGCGCGTCAGCCTCCCAGCGGGGCCGCGGGGCGCCGCAGCCCGGGCGCCCGCCTTGGAGAGCGCGCCCCGCGGCCGGGCCCAGGGCCAGCTCACCTGGTCGCTGGCTTTGTGATAGTATGTCGCGTGCATGCCCGCCTGGCCCAACGTTACTGTTGCCAACCAGTTGTTCACTGAAAGAGGGGTCGGGGTGGCAGGTTACCAGGAGGACGGGCATCTGGGAACGGGGCCCTGCCTGTCCCCAGACCCAGCAGCGTGCACCCCCTGGCAGACACCTCCCCTCGGGCCCCAGGCTCACGTGTGTATTTCCCAGCTAGAGACATGACGGTGCCCTCCTCCCCCGGCCGCCGATGGTACACCAGCTCTCCGCCCAGCGCCAGGCACGGCGTGATGCTCTGGAGGTAGTGGGCCACGAGGATTCCTACGGGCGAGAGGCAGGGCTCACGTGGCCCGTCGGTCAGTTCTGCCCAGCCAGACTCCTGCTCCAGCAGCTCCCAGGGCCTCCTCTGGTCCAAGCGACCCCCTGGAGCTGGCATTCACCTCCCCCACTCGCAGAGGGGCTCACAGGAGCCGACGGAGTGTCTCACCCAGCCACAGAATGTGCCAGGGCAGACCCAGGCCTCTTCGCCTTCAAAGCCTGGACACTGGCCACCTGCCGGCCACGAGAGGCAGGAGGGTAGGCCAGGGAGCGCACACCCAGTCTGGGCACAAATCCCGGCTGCACCCCACCACCTGTGGGCTCAGAGGCCCCGCCCGTCCCCGCTGCACGCTGCCGAGTGACTCGCCACGATGGGCAGGAGTCCTGGTGCCCGAGCCCGGAGACGCAGCCCCGCCTCTGCTGCCCTGGGTGGCAGACACCCCCGACCCACATCTACAAAGGGGGAGAACCAGGGAAGAGAAACAAGACACCTACGCAGACAGGGGAACAGAATCAGAAATGGAGGCGACTTAAGATTCTGACCAAACCGGACGGAAGGCCTCAGAGGTTGGGGCCTACCCCAGCGAGAGAAAGAGGGGAGCAAAAGGGTGGGCCGGGGAGGGGACCCGAGGTGGGAGTGAGTGGACAGGACCAGGGATCTTTCCCATTTGTGTGCACAGCCAAGTAGGGACTACCAGTGGGGTTCAAGGCCAGAGCCTGGGGGTGGCTTCTGGGGAGGCTGGGTCGGGTGGGCTGGAGCCGGCCGTGGCAGGCTGGGCTGAGCCACTGTGCCCGTCTTGTCCCGGAGAGTAAAGCAAAGCAAGCACTACCCCCGAGAGCCAGGTCAGCCGTCCCCAGCACAGCCCTGGCGGGGGGAGGGCGAAGGCCGAGAGGGAATCACCCGGAGCCATACAGAGTGGGACTCCAGCTCAGTCTGTGTCCAGGGGCTACGGCCCCGAGTACCCGCCGAGCTCCCGGGCCTGCCTGGCCCCTGCTCATCAGGCCGTGCCCCCTCCCTGGTCTACGCCCCCCACCTCGTGAACACAGCTGTGCAGTCCAGAGGCTCCCAAAAGGAGGCCCCTCCTCTTCTTGCCACACAGCCGGCCCTGCGCGCCCTCTCCCGCGACCCCGCGCACACTGTCTTTCTGCGGCTTCTGGCCAACCGCGGGCCTGGGCAGCTCTCGGCCTTGGCTCATCACAGGCTGGTGCGCCACGTGCAGCCACTAGTGCCACAGGGCGGTACGTCACCCTGCCTGGCCCTGCCGCGTCCAGCCTCGGAGAGAACAGAGCAGCAGCTCCCACAGTCGGAGCTCACGCTCTTTCCTGTCTAAGTCTCGCACTCTGTCAGCTCCCCCAGAGTATCGCTGCACCAAGATGCTTCTGAGTGCTGCCCAGCACACACGCCCGCAGAGGCCTTTCCCCAAACACCTCGCTCCTTCCCAAACCTCTGCGGCCGTCACCCTGTTCCCTCCACCCCTGCATCCGGCTGCCACGCTCGCCCTGTGGGCACAGCTCCGGGGCAGGGGCTTCATCGAGACCCGTGTCTCTCAATGAGGGGCGCTCAGCGCTGCCAAGTGTGCCAGGCAGTCAGAGGCCTGTGAGGGTCCACAGGAGGCCTGGGCCAGCTGCAGAGCCTGGCAGCCAGATGCCCGTTTCCCCAGCCCGCCTCCCGTGCCTGCTGGGCAGACACTGGTGCTGGCTGTGGCCTTTCCCCTGCTCAGCTGGGGTCGCAAAGGGAGGCGTGGGGAAGCGTGGCCGTGGGGAATGGTGGACCCCAGGGCCGACGCTCCGTGGGGCAGAACTGGACGAGAAGGCGGGTTGGGCTCCCAGGGACAGTATCTCGCCCTCTGCTCCCCAGGCTGCGGCCCTGGCCCTGGTGCAAGCTGTGCCCTCTTCCAGAGCGCCCTCCCCTTCCGCTCGCTCGCACAGGACACTGATTCTAGAGATGCTGCCCCAGCCCCTCCAGCGGGCGGGGGTCGGGGACCAGCAGTCACATATCACTTAAGGTTGGGGACGCGTACTGAAAACGGCCACTGTGTGTCAGAACGTCATCACACAAACCTCGATGGCAGAGCCCGCCCCACAGCGAGGTCAGCTACAGACCCCCAACCCACGCGCGGCCCGGAGCTGAGCGAAATGTCACCAGGCAGCACGCTGCGTGGATCCGCCCTTAGAGAGACCTGAACCTCTCCTGACGGGGCTTCTCCACACAGGAGCAAAGTGACCGCGCGATCCTTCGTCCAAAGGTGGGCAGCTCCCCAGCTGGCTGGGGAGGGCAGGACGGGCGGGAACTAGGGCTCGATGAGTTCCTGTTGCCCGGCTTCCGTCACTGCTCTCCCCACCCCGACCGTGAAACAGGGGCCACAGAAACACTGACGTCAGGCCCCCAGGGCAGGCAGATCCAACACAGAGCAAACCCTCCAGCTGCAACTGGCTGCCCTTTGGGTCAGACGGGCTCTCCCACCGAATCGTCCACCAACTGGCGGTCACTGCTGTGGTGGCCCTGTGACAGATGAGGAAACTGAGGCTCAGAGGGGTAGAGCCATGGGCCTGAGGGCTGGGCAGTGCGCTCAGCACGCCAGCAGGCCCTGTTGGTGCTGTCGCTAGTGTCAGCGGGAGGGAGAGACACTGTGCAAACCGAGAGAACAGCGTCACAGCTGGCTTCGGGCTCTAGGAGGAGGGCCTGGAGGCTGTGCCGGGGGCAGAAGAGAAAGGCGCCGGCCACTGTTCTGGCCGTGGTGCCTGGTGCCACCTGGAGAAGAGCCGGGACTCCAGAGTTCAACTCCACGTGCGTGCTGGGGGAAGCACAGCCCCTCTCTGGGCTGCAGGAAGATGGGGCATGATGGCAGGACTGACCTCACTGAGCTGCTGAGAGGACTCGAGGAGCCGTTTCCTCCTTACTCTATCCACGGTGCCTCGAGGGACTAAATGAAGAGGACGCAGAGAGCCGAGAGGCAGGAGATAACCAAAGAGGACCCTCCGTCACCACCACCCACTGGCTTGCTCAGGACTTTCCGAGCACCTGGTCTGTTCCCGACATGGTTCCAGGCACTGGGCACACAGTGGTAAGGAAGACAAACAAGTTCCTGCCTTCAAAGAGTTGACACCGTAAGGTGGGAGGCCACAAAGAGCAAGACAATTTCAGAGGGAAGTGCCACAAAGATCAGATGCCTGGGTGAGGGGATTCGGAGCAAAGGAGAGCACCCCGTTAGTCACACACAGTCTTTGTGAGGCAACGTGTCCTGAGACACACTCAAGTGAGTCCCATTGAGAAAGGAGAGAAGTGGCCTACACCCCAGTTCTTGCATGCACAAATAAATCAATCTTAAAAAAAAAAAAAGGGCAGCAGGTGAAAAGGTCCTGGGGTGGAAAGAACAAAGTGGTTCCACAAAGTGTCAGGAAAGCTCTTGTGGCCCACTGCAGTGAGTGTGTGGTGGGGCAGTGCTGTCAGAGGCCATCAGGAGACAGGAAACATTCCTTCCTGCCCCCCACCCCTCCCAGTTCCCACGGAACACAGCCTCACACGGGAGGTCGCTCACATCCAGCTTCCCCGGACTGGCCTGGGTGATTACGACATCGCCCGTCCCTCTCTTCTCGCCTTCCCAGCTGCTCCTCTCTCGTCCCTCATCTCTCTCTCTTTTTTTTTTTTTAATTTATACATACAAGCTGGGGCACAGGCCAGAGATGTGGGGCGGCGAGAGGGTTCACCAGAGACAGAGCGGGGAGCAGAACAGGCAGATCAGAAGTACACTGCTGAGGGGAGCAGCGGGCGAGGCAGGAGAGGTCTGCCCCACCATGTGGGACTCTCCCCGACCAGG
>PVIJ01024757.1:0-11766 GCA_004024925.1 Scalopus aquaticus
AATGAACATTCGGGTGCATGTATCCTTTCGGATTAGTGTTTTTGTATCCTTTGGGTAAATTCCCAAAAGTGGTATTGCTGGGGGGTATGGAAGCTCCATGTTTAGCAGTCTGAGGAATCGCCATACAGCTTTCCATAGTGGTTGGACCAGTTCACATTCCCACCAGCAATGTAGAAGAGTTCCTTTTTCTCCACATCCTTTCCAGCATTTGTTGTTGCCTGTATTTTTAATGTGTGCCATCCTCACAGGTGTGAGGTGGTATCCTGTCCATTTTTTAATTGGGTTGTTTGTTTCCTTTTTGTTGAGTTATATGAGTTCTTTGTAGATCTTGTATATCAGCCCCTTCTCAGACATAAGGGGTGCAAATATTTTCTCCCACTCAGTTGGGTGTCTTTTCTTGTTTTTGATCCTTTCTTTCTCTCTGCAGAAGCTTTTTAGTTTGACGTATTCCAATTTATTTGTTTTTGTTTTCGTTTTCCATGCCAATGGAGTCAAGTCCCCAAAGACATCACTGAAGCCAGTGTTGTGCAGTATTTTGCCTATGCAAAACTGTATCTGAGTTAAAGCAATTTCATCAGTTCTTTAAAGTTCCAAGATTCGCTGGATATTTTACCCCTGGTTGATTTTGAATTTGACTGTGTTTTGAGTACTTTTGTTTGAAAAAAGGAAAATTATTGTTTTACTTTTTTTGAATTATTTCCTTGAATGCTTTTTTTTTTTCACTGAGTGGAACTTAAATTTATTTTTGGTTGTGCACATGGTTATATTTTTAAGAAATCATAATGCAAAAATGCCAGTGACTTAATGTATGTTGAGCAGGGAGTGTATGTTCTGTTTCCTTCTAAATGATCAAGTGTTATGGACAACCTTTTCTGTTCCATTTCATCCAGAGAATGTGCTTGCCCCAAGGGAGAGGTGTCAAGTGTGCAAAAAAAAATTATATGATAGACTTGGTTTAACTATGTAGATGGCTTGAGTAGGAAAAGATAAAGTTATTAAGCTGCTCAAGTGGTCTTTGAGATACACTGTTTCAGGCTAAATTTAAAATCCGGTGATGATGGTCCCTAAAGCTTGGACTGTTATATCTATTGTTATAAACTAACAGAAGATTTCAATTTTGTAAACCTGAGAAAATAAAAAAATTCTTTGGTAATGAATTTTATTTTATTTTTTATATAATGTGTCTGAGTGGAGATTATGAATGTAGCTAACCCATTTTGAATATTTGTAGCTTCCTAACAAAATTCATACATTGTTCAAGATAAGACAAAAAAAAATCCAAGGCAAACAAATCTTGGACATCATTAAAGGGGTTGCCTTGAAAAAGATGTTTTTACTGAGTTTAACATTCTCTCTCCCCCAACCTGTTATATAATATTCACAAGATCCTGGTAAATTTTCAAATCCTAAAATTTGGAGCTTGAGTAGCCTCCAAGATAGATGATAAGGTTAGAGTTGGTTCTGATGAGACTCATATGTTGGGGTAGACATGTGCTTGGTCTTTGGAAAATAAAATTCTCTGTGATGTTTACAGGATATATTTGAAATATAAGCATCTCACAAAAATAAACTATTCCTTGGACATAAACAAATTCTTTTAGACCAATAGACCATCATAAAAGTTATAGTTAGTTTGCATTAGTGACTTAATTTAATTTTCAAATGTCCCCAAATTGTTAACTGCAAAATTTGACTTAAAAAAGTATAGGACCATTTTGACAGACCAAAGCATTCATATTTTTGGGTGTGAATTATCCAAAAACACATTGTTGTATGTTTGGAACTAAATAGAAGGACTTGTTTTCTATGTGGGTCAGTTCAGAATATGTGTAGTGGGGAGTTATTTTAAAGGCATTGAGTAACTTCTTTGTGCTTAGTGTGAGAAGGACATATAATTTTTTTTCCCCTTTGGTTGAATTTCAGAATTAAGTGTGTCCTCTCAAGCCTTACTGCTGAGTCAGAAAATTAAATAATCAATGAAAAATTAATGTCTTTCAGGAAAGTTTATGAATAGACAACTGGGTTATTTGACTTCATTCTTACACAAATATATATAATAGTGAAGTCTCCTTTTTCATAGTATATAAAAGTGATCTAGAAAGCCATCTGGTCTTGAATAATTATTTACCTGTTATCTATGTATATTATATTTCAGTGTATATGAATATTAGAAAAAGAGGAGCCATCTTATACAAAAACAATAGTAATTTGCGTGCTGATCTCAGTTACATACCTTTAACTTTGGTAAGTCCTTTAGCTTCTCTGTGATTCAGTTTCCCCCACCAAAACAATAGAGACACATGATTTCTTAATTATTGCCTCGCACTGTTGTCATGGGAAATGTGTGTTCATCCTACATCAAAAACAAGCCAAAAAGAAAGAGAAAAATATCGAATGGTTTCACTTACAACAGGAATATAGGAGAATCAAATGAGAAAGAGACATTCAGCAAGGGAGGGGGAGGGAAAGGGCTCAAAAGGGGGGAGAAAAGAGCACAAGGGACTATGGTGACGGTTCATGGGTGAATTGGTGGTGGGTAATCTATGGGAAATACACAATAATGTAAAAGATATGAATAAAAATTTAAAAAATGATAAAAAAATCTTCTGCTAAAAAACTGGGTGACTAATTTGAGTGAGCATTGAAACAGATGCTTATTTAAAAACTAGGTGATCTATTCTGAATGTGGTTAAATATTGATGCTTGTAACAGACATGAAAAAAAGCCTCTCAGAAATCCTACTGCATGTTGAACTGATGGTCTCAGCAATTGCATTCTGAATCCATCACTGTGCCTGCATAGAAGTCATGCTTACCCTGACCTGCTTCGAGTCTGTGACTAAAAATGATAGAAATATTAAGGCAGGCCCCATTCCTAGGAAGGGAAGTACTCCTCTAGTGGTAGACTTTGTTTTGTGGCATTTCCAGAAACCTCACTCAAGTTCTTTCCTACTCATCTTTCATCCTTCCCTCTTTTCATCACAGGAGTCAGACCTGCATCATGGTCTGAGAGATCTCTGAGCCTCCTCTGGCTCCCTTCCACATTTCCCCTCACTGGTACCTCCTCCATAAATCTTGTTGCATAACTAATCTCATCTTGATGTCTGCTTTCATACGGTGTCTTTGAGGATGCCTTTGAGATTACATTGTAAGACTTTTCGATGGCTTTGTAATTTGGTAGCTGAGTTTCCTATCAATTTGTAGTACCCATTTACATGGGGATAAGAAATAATCTATTTTATACCATATAATAACACAGGCATTTCCAACTATTGAATTTTTTTTCTTTATGGATTATACAAATGGTTTATAAGAAATACACTTGATGATTTTTATGATACTGTTTCAAAAGAACTTGAGTAACTATCCCCTTAAGAATAATAAGTATTACATGCAAATAAATGAAACATGAATACATGGCTTGGTTTCCAGTCATTGTGACTATTTCTTCTCTCATATTCCCAAAACACCTATCAAAATAGCAAAATCAAAACCATTGGAAAGTATTTTTATTTCTTCATAACCAAAATAAAATTATTACGTCAGTTCATAAGAACAAAGTAGAGATTTGAGAATAATTCAGGCACAAGTTCTGTTTTCACTGAATTAGCTGAATAGTTATCATTGCTAATTAAATAAAAATATTTTCAGCCCATTTTTCTTATTCATAGTTTCTCACATATTCATTCTGTACTTAAAATTTTATATTTCATATTTTTGACTTACAGGAATATTTCTATTGCTTCTTAATCATTCTCATAAAAATTGTATGATACTGTAACTAGAGGACACATCATATCTTATATGGTCTACTCTATTGAAAAGTTAGATTGCTTAAAGTTTTGTACTGCTGAAAATAATGCTTCTCTGTGTAGTTTTATAGATCTTTCATATTTATTATTTTTTTCTTTTTTAAATTTAATTTATATCCTTTACATTATTGTGTATCCCCCATAGTTTCTCATAACCAATTCACCTGTGAACCATTACCATAGTCCCTTGTGCACTTTTCTCCTCTATTTTAGTCTCTCTTCCTCCCCCTCCCCTGTAGAATGTCTCTTATTTGTGGTTGCCTGCTAGTTTTTGCTTTTGTGCACGTTTTGTGTGCTATTTTCTTCTTCTGATTTCTTGTTTGGCTCTCTTATGGTCCTCCTATAAGTGATACCATTCGATATTTATTTTTCCTCCTGGCTTATTTCACTGAGCATGGTCCCTTCTAGCTCCATCCAGTTTGCTGAGAATTGTGCTAGTTTATCATTTTTGATTGCTGAATAGTATTCCATTATATACACGTACCACAAATTCTTGATCCAGTCATCAATTTTTGGGCATTTGGGTTGTTTCCATGTTTAGCTATTGTAAATAGTGCTGCAATAAACATAGGTGTGCGTGTGACCTTTTAGATTAATGTTTTTGTGTCCTTTGGGTATATTCCTAGGAGTAGAATTGCTGGGCCGTATGGAAGCTCCATTTTTAGTTGTTTGAGAAACCACCATAGCACTTTCCGTAGAGGTTGGATTAGTTTGCATTCCCACCAACAGTGTAGGAGAGCTCCTTTTTCTCCACATCTTCGCCAACATTTGTTGTTTTCTGGTTTTTTTTTAATGTGTGCCATTCTTGTTGGTGTAAGGTGATACCTCATTGTGCTTTTGATTTGCATTTCCCAAGTTATGAGGGATGTTGAACATTTTTTCATCTGCCTGTTTGCCATTTGCATTTCTTCTTTGGAGAAGTGTCTTTTAAATTCTTCTGCCCATATTTTGACTGAATTTTTTGCTTTGGTTTTGTTGGGTCATGTGAGTTCTTTGTAGATTTCTGTGATCAGATCCTTGTCTGTTGTATGGAGTGCAAATATTTTCTCCCAGTCGTGGGCTGTCCGTTTGTTTTGGTGAATGTGTCTTTTGCTGTAAAGAAGCTTTTTAGTTTGGTGTCATCCTAGCTATTTATCTTTTCCTTCACTGTCTTTGCTTTGGGGGAATGTGTCTTTAAGAATGTTACTAAGATGTGTGTCATATATTGTTTTGGCTATGTTTTCTTCTATATATTTTATGGTTTTGGGTCTTATGTCCAAGTCTCTTATCCATTTTGAATCGGTTTTCATGCGAGGCATGAGGTCTAGTTTTATTTTTCTGCAGGTAGTCGTCCGGTTTTCCCAACACCATTTGTTGAACAAACTGTCCTTGTTCCATTGCATGTTCTTTGTACCTTTATGAAAGATTAGCTGTCCATATATATGTGGGTTGATTTTTTGGCTTTCTATTTGATTCCATTGGTCTGTGTGTCTGTTTTTGTTCCAGTACCATGCAGTTTTAATTATTATGGCTTTGTAGTATAGTTTGAAGTCTGGGAGGGTGATTCCTCCATTCTCCTTCTTCTTGGTGAGGAGGGCTTTGGCTATTTGAGTTTTTTTGTGGTACCATATGAATTTCATCAGTATTCGTTCAATCTTGTTGAAGAATGTCATTGAGGTTTTTATTGGAATAATGTTGAATCTGTGAATTACTTTTGGTCGTATGGCCATTTTGATAATATTAATTCTTCCAATCCATGAACAGAGGATGTCTTTCCATTTCTTTGTGTCTTCCTCTATTCCTTTTAATAGTGTTTCATAGTTTTCTTTGTATAGGTCCTTTTTTGTTAGGTTTATTCCCAGGTATTTGGGGTTTTTTTTTGTTTCGATTGTAAAAGGGTGGTTGATCTTTCATATTTAAAAGTTGTTTGTTCAGGATGAATTCCTTAAGGATGTACCCACTAAGAGTACATATTAATAGTTTGTTTTAAAAACATTACATCGGTTTATGTTTTGCATAGAAATCGCATGAGAATTCCTTTCATTACATTTTTGATAAACTGTTAGCATTGTCTTCTATTAGAAAACAAAATCTCCAAGTCATTTTATAGGAAAAGAAAGTATTTCATTGAAGTGTCACTAAATAGTTGCTCACATGTTTACTGTAAAGTCCTATGTATACTTTCATGAGCTATTTTTCTTGTTTTTACATAGTAGTATATTGGTGATTTTGTTATTCATATGAATCTTTACCGAATAAAGACATTATTCTTAGTCTATAGAGTTGACATCAGAATTTTCTCCCAATTGATTGTGCCTTTTGTGTTTATGACTTGTCTTATTCGCTCATTCAACTAGCTTTCTATTGAGCACTGAAGTATTGTCAGGCTCGGTGCTGAGGGCTGAGGATACAGTTTTGAACAGACAGACATAATCCCTTATCTCTTATAGCTGCCACAGTATATCAAGAAAAATAGAAACTTAAATAAGCAGTTTTTTAAAACATAAGGTATATTGTAGGTTAGTAAACAAAATACAGGGAGCTACTAGTGTTCTCCATATAACTGAACCTAGCAGAATCAAAGAAATGCAGTTGCATGGAGGTTTGGCATGGGAGAAAGGGGCCCTCAGGTGAGACAGGTAAGGACAGAGGAGACAAAGTTGCAGCAATTTAATTCACATTAAGGAGTTTTGGCATCTATCCAGGGATATGGGAAATTACTAATATTTATTTAGCAGGAGAGAAACATAATGAGGCTCATTTGGAAGGATCATTCTGGCTACTGTGTGGGGAATGACCAGAGAACTGGTGGAGGTAAGAGTCAGTGATGGCCAGGATGGGATTATGTCAGAATTCCAGAAATATTTAGGCAAGAGGAGCCAATGAACTATAATGGGCAGCAAAGGGAGGTGGTGGATCTCTGAGCTTCTGACTTGAGTAACTGGCATGGGTATGCCATTTTCTGTAGGAAAAAGTTGGCAGAAGGTATCTGCTCTAAATTTTTAAAAAACATGTTTGCATATAATAGCATTCTTGGCAGTTTATTACTATGCAAAACTAATTAATTTCTTGTCATCTTCATTTTAAGTAAATGATGTTGAATTTTTTGTTACTTTAGTGAAGTGGATAGTTCTGATTTTCTTTAGGAAGAATTTCCACTCATTTAAAGAAAAAAGGGGCAATTAGTCCAGTAGGATTTCCTGGACTGATGAAAAAATTTTGGATCTAATTATGTGATTCTAAAAACCCAAAGTGCCTTTCATGATTTAGTTAATAATAAAGATAAGGACATTTTGAAAGAGTAGACAATTACTTATTATCACCATGGAATACACGTAAATTCAAATCTAGTGATGATTTAAAATGTTGCCAGTTTGGAGCATTTTTCTGTCTTATACAGAGTGACTCCCAGCAAATAAATGAGTTCTGGGCTAATTCCTACACAACTTTAGAATTATGTGAAAGGGAATGTATGGATGCATGTGATATTAGCCTCTTTCCTGGAGAGGATGTTTCTCCATTTTCTAGAGGGAGGAGGGTAAGTGTATAAACAAAGAATCTGGGTAATACTCAAAAGTATGGCTAACCAAATAAGATAGAAATGATCTTGGCAAAGGTCCTGAAACACAAAACTTTTATTATACACCAGTGTCTTTTTGAGCTCACTGATATGCACTAAAATATTTGTTTGCTAAACAGTAGTGTGAACATTTCTTGTACCTTATAACTTTTTTAATAGATTGTTTGGAAACCAAATAAATTCCTGTTGGGAGTATCATGTTTTCAGGTATACTAGACTCTTGGGTAAATTGCATGCTTCTGAAACTGGCTATAATAACTGTTAACCCCAACTGCATTATAATCATTATAATAGCCTCCCTTTCTCTCTCTCTCTCTCTCTCTCTCTCTCTCTCTCTCTCTCTCTCTCCCCCCCCCTTCACTCCCCCATCTCCTTCCCACACACATACCCCATGTATATTATATATCCTATGTAATCATGATAATCATTTTTATAGCAATTCATAATCTACTATTGCTTGGTTGTAACATTCAGTCTGTACTATCATTAAAGCAAACAAAAGACTTTCAAAAGCAAATGGAGTTTACCAATGAATGTGGGTGAGTGCAGGGTCTTTATTGTCTAACCATAGCCCATAGTGAAACATTTCTCGAAAAATTATTTGGACTTGTCTGTCAAAACAAGAGGACATTCACATGCAAACCATTTGTTTTCCATCCCATGAACAGCCCAAATGGTTGGATAGCTACAGTAATTGTGTGTTTTGCACATCCAGTTTGAAGGCTGCTCCTTCATGTCTCTAAGATAGGGGATTTTGAGTTGTGTTTATCACATATTATTATCATAATAGATATTATTATATTATATATGTACATATATATTAACTTTCTGAACTTTAAGGCCTTTGAATTAAAGTTCTTCATTTGTTATCTCTTTAACTCTCAAACATAGTAAAAATGGGCTTTCCCAATTTTTTCAATTTAACTCAAAAAGCAACAGGCAGTATGCCACGAGTAAGACAGTCTGAAGGGTGAAATGAGGTCTTTTAACATAGGTCAAAGTGGGTTTCTGATCTTTAGAAAAGCAAAACCCGCCCCTACATTTTCCTTGTTGGTAAGGCAACTGTGAATAATACTACTACATCTTGAGCTAAATGATTTATTCAATAAATTTTGGGGGTTGGGTTGGAGTGGGGTGGTGGGGAGGAATCTTGTCTCATGAACAATTGGCTCCTGTTGAATGAATTTTCAATTTAGCAATGCAACTGATTTTAATCTTTCTTGGAATTTTGCAATGCTGTTGCAATTTTGCACACTGTTTTGCTGACCTTTTGGAAGTGATGGAAAACTCATGATAGAACCAATCTCACCAACTTTGCTTTTTGAATCCTGATAATATCAGTGAAGGTTTGAAGTTACTAAATTTAAGCATGTGCATCGTTATCTTCCCAGTGTCCATGGTATAATTTCACAAAACTGTGAATGCGCACTACTGAGAACAGAAGTTTTTTGCATTTAAAGTAGTTTAGATAGGGAATAGGCATATTGTTAAGAAAAACAAACCCAAGATGATTGATTGTATACTTAAGAGTTATTAACAAGATAGGCATGATAAAATCCCTTTTTAAAATGAATGCTAACCAAAAGTCTAAATCCCAAGAGAAAGGCTCTTTGGGGTATATGAAGAAGGACAGAAAAGATTCTTTTACCATTTTTAGAATAACAGAATTTTGGAACACATGAAGTTTAATTTTGGCATTCTTATCTTGCTTTCTATACTTCTCTCTTGTCATCCAGCCTCAATACTTTAGTACTTGTGTGTTACCCTAAGTGCTCTACTGCAACATGCTAGTCACGTCTAATCCCCTATCTCCCATGGCTCCCTGTCATGATTTCCTGCTTCCCACAATTCAATTAAAACTCAGAATCCTGAGTAGAGTTCACCTCAACCCATCATTAAGAGGAAAGAAAATGATTCAAGCAAATCAGACCAATATGTAATTGGCATATAGTCACATAAATTTTGAAATGTATTTATATTTTAAAAGGAGGGTGCTTTTGTAACTTAAATGAATCTAGGATTAATGTAATTTTGATGAGAAAACAGTTAAAGTTAGCTCCCTCAATGCTGGATTTAACTGCTAGTTTTATTCCCCCTACTTTTGTCTTGCAAGATATTTAAGAGTTGTTGATTTTTCTCATAATGTCTCCCAAAGCAATCGGAGTGGGGATTATAGTTCAAAGGCAGGATGTGTGTGGGATACTCATTTTTATTGTATGAGTGAAGTATATAGTATGTGCTTTTAAGTATGATAACTGTATGTTTAAAGCTGTTTACCAAATCAGAACCCCCTACAAAGAAGTTTAATTGACTTTTTTACACAGATTGTTTTTATACTACAGCGTGCATATAAAATAACAAAGGATGCTACATTTGATTGGAGTACAGACATAAAAGCTGTATGTATGATTCATTTACCATATTTCAATGGGGGGAGGGGAGAAGGTACTATGATTCTCTTTCTTTGATCCCCTTTTTACTCTGTTGAAAGCTTGATCAGATATTTAATAATTCTTTGGTTACCATGAATGACTCAGATATAATGTCACATTATATTACAAGATCCCCAAATCAGTCAATATTACCTTAAGATCAAAGAATAATTTTAACAGCAGGGGAACATACCCTTCCACTGACTTTAGTATATTGTAAAAGAGTTTTCTTTTTTGCATGGTAGTGGTAAAGCAAACTCAACCCTTTGTATATAAATGAAGGTACAAAGACTAGAACTCGAGATGTGATGTATGGCTAGAGAAGAATTGGCTAGAAACCTTGTTTCTCTCTGTAAAACTTCCCACAATATTTCTTGGCTTGGAC
The DNA here is from genome assembly GCA_004024925.1 of Scalopus aquaticus. Taxonomy (NCBI): domain Eukaryota; kingdom Metazoa; phylum Chordata; class Mammalia; order Eulipotyphla; family Talpidae; genus Scalopus; species Scalopus aquaticus. Next base: position 10,188 of record PVIJ01024757.1, read on the forward strand.
ACGGAAGCTTTGTTGCAATGGCCCCAAGGCTGTTCAGTAATGGTAAGGAGGAAATCATGATGTTCAGTTTTATTTTAAAAGCATACTGGGAGTGTTTAAGATTGCTAACAATTTTTCCTCCTAACAAAACACATGGCAACCCCTCCCCCTCAAAACCAAGAATGAATCTGTATAGAGTTCTTTATATACTAGCCTTATTCATAGGTAGTATAGTAAGTTAAATGTCTCTCATCGAAAATATTTTTCTTCTGGCTTCTCTGAAAACTCACTTTTAAATATTATAGTTTTATGTTAAGCCTTTTGATCATTCCTATTGTCTTCTTTTAAAGACTAAATGCAAATAAGAAAATTTGTGACAGGTCACGGCTTTAAGGAACAAAACATCTAAATTTATAAAGTCAGACAAATGATATTGAGTTACTCTTGTGAGTCCAGTATACTGCTAGCCTTGCTTCCCCTCAAGTGCATAGGGTCTTCTTGTCCTTAGCTTTAGCTGCATTGGGATCAAGCGTTTCCAGCTATTAATGGTCCGACCTCGTTTGCTCAATATATCCATGATGAAACAGATCATCTTTTCTTACAAGTTGGATGTCCTTTCCATCTTTCTCAATTTAATTAATGGCACTAACATTCTCCCAGGCAAGGAAATTTTCCTGATAATTCAACTCCACACTAATATTTCCCTTCTCCAAAACGCCTCTTCATTCAAGTCAAAACAACTCAAATCAGCACATAGTTGTTTACTCATTATTTAATGTTGGTCAGTTTGCTTCCTGGCTATATTATAAAATGCTAAGGACAAAGATCACTTTTGGCCTCTTTTATATCCCCTAGATCACAGGTTCTTCAAATGTAGAGCCTATTAAAAAAACCACCAGATGAATCTGTTTAAGTTAAAGTTTAATAATCACTCCTCTAGGCCACTGTATTTCACATTTTAATGTGTTTATATAGCACTTGGAGATTATGTTAAAAATGCATATTTCATTTTAGCCCATCTGAGCTTTTGCATTTTTAGCAAATTTGCACATAATGATGATGCTTTGGGGGTAATGTGAAGATCAAAGGGAAAAAAGTTTTATCGCCCTAAGTATAGAGCTAGGTCTAGGGAGAGATTTCAACAAATAGGGATTTTCATCAAGGTCATCTTAGTGTGAATTACTTTTTATAACTGATTAAGTACATCTATAGCTGAGGGAAAATGACATTAAAAAGAATAAAGAGAGCAAAGAAAGATAAAATTTGTATGTAACAGTTTTGAACAGTTCCACATGAACTCTCAGTTTGACACACTTGTATAATTGCCTTTTGTTTTCTAATTTTGGTTAGATCTTTTTTCTAAATATCCTTGAATGTATAAATAAAGAAGACAGTCTTATCTTTTTTTTTTAAAGATTTATTTTTTATTTATACATACAAGCTGGGGTACAGGCCAGAGGCGTGGGGCGGCGAGACAGAGCAGGTAGCAGAACAGGCAGATCAGAAATACACTGCTGAGGGGAGCAGCGGGCAAGGCAGGAGAGGCCTGCCGCGCCATGTGGGATTCTCCCTGGCCGGGAGTCGAACTCGCGTCGCCGCT
>PVIJ01024758.1:0-11766 GCA_004024925.1 Scalopus aquaticus
CACCGCCACAAATAGGCGCTCGCCACGGCCAGACTCGACCCGCGCAGCCTAGACAGTAACGGCCTCACGGTCCCAGGGTCCTGGGGGAGTTAGAGCGAAGCGCCCAGACCGGGGCCCGAGTCAGAGGAACTGGCCTATAACGTTGGCCGTTAGGGCGGGTCTGGCATCGGCTCAGCCTGGTGGCGCCCGCGCCCTGCGCGTCTGCGACGGGCCCTGCGGGGGGCTGGGGGGGACGACCGAGGAGCGTCCCTGAGCGCGACGGCCGGACAGCTGCGCGCGTCCCTGGGTGAAGGGCGAATCGGGCGCTGGGAGGCGTCAGAGCAGAGGCCCCGGGGACGCCGGAGAGGCGCTGAGGCTCGCCCTGCGGGCTGCAGAGCGGGAGGCGGCCGCAGTCGGTGGGGGTGGCGCTGGCGCTTGCGTCTCGTGACTTGTGGAAACACCCGCCTCCGTACTCCTGCTGTCCCAAGCACCCCGATCTGCGATCTGCACCCCCAGCTCACCCTCCGCTGACCGCCTCCTGCTCGTGCCAGGCGGCAGGTGCTCTCAGCCGAGACGGCGACGGTCTGTGGCCCAAAGCACCTTCACTCCCCGCGCGAAAGGGCCTCGGGCCCCTGGCCTGGCAGGCACCAGCGGGGGGCCACGGAGGGCAACCCCAGGTGGCTCCAGGGGGACCCGGTGGGCGCCGCCTCGTTTCTCGCCGCGCCCACCTCCAGCCTCCTCCCGGGTGCTGGGGGTCTCTGGCCAGTCGCCCCCACTTGGTGCCCCCGACCCTCCCGCCGTGTCGGGGTGCGCCCGCGCACTCACCAGCTCCCCCTCTCCCGGCAGGCCACAACTCCGACGACATGGCCAAGACGTGCCCACATTCTAGGGACCCCAGCTGGGATCTGACTTGGGGTGAGGGGCCGCCTGTAAGGGACACTGAGAATAAACCCGAGGGGCCTTTGCCAGGGGCATCTGTGTGAGCTCAGAAGGGACATGGGATCGCTCACTTGTGACCCTCCAGGAGCTGGGGCCCGGCCTCGGGGTCTGAGGGAGCCCTGGGTCGAGTCGCTCACAGGTGATCAGGAGCCCCTTGCCGACCCTGCTCTGGGGCCTGTGTCCATCCCTAAGCCCTTTTCCAGCTCAGTAACTGCCCCTCCTACTCAGGAGAGTTTGGGGGCGCTGTGTCCCGCAATCGCGTGCCTCTCAGGCTGAGAAGCAGTTCCTGGTCTGGGGCTCAGAAGAGTCTCGCTTCCTTGCCCCCCACCCCTCCCCGCCCTTGTCGGTTTGCTCGCCCCCCACGACGATGCCCCATGCTGCGGGCCGCTGAGGCCGGGATCCCGTTCCCCTCTGGTTCTTTCCCTTCTGTAGGATGACGGAAAACACAGAATTTATTTCTGAGTCGCATTAGCTCCAAATAGCAACAACCGGACTTCTGATACTTCATTCTCTTTTTTCTTTTTCGTCTTTATTTTTGAGCTAAATCAGGACGTGGCATACTGCCCGGTACAGAGAGGAATCGCAGGTCATGCTGTAATCCCGCGCTCCGTGTGCTGGTGCAGAGAATGAATAAAAAGCAGAAGCAAAATTTCGATTCACTGGAAAGCGAGGGGAGGGAGGGAGGCGTCTGACACAGGATTTTCTGAGGGGGTGAAGGTGAAACTGAGGAGGCTTTCGACTGCCTCCTGACAGACTGTCACCTCCGCCGTGGAGGTGACAATGTCCCCAGCACCGGTCCCCCCTTACCGCTGTCTGAAGCAAGTCGGGACTCTGCCACTAGGCGGCGCTCCACTCAGCAGGACAGTCCCATGCTTCTCCTAAGGGCTGGCGCTGTCCATGGTCCTGAAGCATCGCTGGGCTCTGGGTTCAGGAAAGCCCCATTGCTGCTGAGGAGCCCAGGCACGAGGTCCTGAGCCTCTGCGTCAGAGGCCTTCGGGAAGACTGGGCCCTCTCGGGAACGGGGAGCCAGGGGGACTGGGCTCTTCTTTGCTTTTCTCTCGCCTCTCTTGTTGCCCTTAGTATAATTCTTCTGAACTTGTGGTTCTAGCTTGTCTAGGGGATAGGGGAGTACAAGGTACTTCCTGAGGTTCATTCCAGGCGCTTGGGCCACATTTTAAGTAGCAAGTCTGCGTCTGGCTCCGGTTGGTTAGGGGATAGTGAGCAGGTGGTGGCGGCGCCCCAGGAAGCTCCTGCGTGCCAGGCTCAGGGCTGTGCCTTTCTCTGCACGTCCCCGTTTAATCCTCGCAGCCAGCCTGACGCAGCGTCCCCACTCTCCTCGGACAGAGTGGGAAACCGAGTCCCGAGGCTGGTGGCTTCACGGGGAATCACGCGATTGGCTCCGCTTCAGGACTGACACAGAGCGCGCTCCTGAGCCGGCTCTTGGCTGGGAAGGTTTTCTGTCTGTTCGCAAAGTCTGGGACTGACGGCGGCGGAGGGCAGGAGAAACCCGGCAGAAAGGGGCTCCAAAGGTCCCGTCTGCAAGGACTGTCCCCCAACACTATCTCCCAACTAGTCCCAGCGACCCTGCAGCTACCAGGCACTCAGCAGATGTCACTGTTAGTGGTTAGTGGACTCCGGTTGGCATTTGCAGCTGAGATGTCCTTAGAGGCAAAAGTCCTCCCAGTGAATTTATGCAGGTCTTAGGGGATCTGCCAACCCAGCTGGGCCTCCACTAAGAATTAAGATCTCGGTGTGACCTGCCAGACAGTAGTTTTTAGAGAATGGCAGGTGGAGAAGCAAGGGGCTGGGGAGAAGTTGGACGGGTGAGGCAGCGATGTGCCCAGGCTGACAAGAAGAAATGCGGACACATGTCGTTCCCGCCCACTGGGGCTGGAGGCTGCCATCAGCGGCGGCTCGTGCCACTGGGAGTCTGCGGACTTGGACTTCGTGGTTCTGCCCAATTCCTCAGGGCAGGACGGCCCCCAAATTCTGGCCTGGCTAGTTTTTTCCAGTTGTCTTTTCAGGTATACTATACTTTTAAAGCGAAGAATTTTTTTTCGCTGTTCTTTTTTGCAAAAAAATTTTGTTATTCTCAGCTTGAGGCCTGATGAGAATGGTCTCGCCTCCCGGCACCAAAGCAAGACAAACCGGCCTGCTCAGACCCGGGTCCAGGCTCCCAGCCCCCTCCTCCCTCAGACCTTGGGGTGCAGACTCCCAGTCCCTCCCCCAGTCCCAGGAGCTCCCCATCATGTCATACTGCACTGAAGACAGGGTTGGGGCAGCGGCTGCTGGGAACCAGCGTCCCCTGAGAGCCCCACGGGAATTATGTCTTTGCTTGCGACCACTTTCTGAGGTTTTGGAAATAATTAGCCTGGTCTCGGATGCCGCTTTAGATGTTCAGGGTTAGGTCCCATATTGGAGGGGCGCGCGGTCGGAATGTGATGTCAGCCTCAGCCTGTCGAGCGAAGCTGCTGGCTTGGAACTGCCCTGCCCCTTGCCGGGCCCCGCAGGTGCCTCCTGGCCGGGCAGTGTCGAGGCTGGACAGGCCCTTGCGGTTCTTTTTTTTTATTTAAAGATTTATTTATTTATGCATACAAGCTGGGGTACAGGCCAGGGGTGTGGGGCGGCGAGAGGGTTCACCAGAGACAAAGCGGGGAGCAGAACAGGCAGATCAGAAACACACTGCTGAGGGGAGCAGCGGGCGAGGCAGGAGAGGTCTGCCGCACCATATGGGAATCTCCCCAGCTGGGCGTCGAACTCGCATGCATCGTGCGCTGCCGACAGCTCCACAGCACAGCGCTCAACCGCTGCGCCACCAGGGAGGCCCCCCTTGCGGTTCTTGCCGTGACCACGGACGCACTTCGGCAAGAAGCGCCAGGGAACTTTGAGGGAACCAGATTTATTAGTCCCATGGCCACACAACACTGTCACAAGAGGGACAGGGGGTCAGAGCAAGGACCTGGGGTTCTGCCTTCTTGGGCGTCACAGGTGGAGGACCTGGGGTTCCGTGGGCCCACTTCTCATCGAGGTACTAAAAACAGAGCAGGAATTGGGGCACAGAAGAGAAATGCAGAGTCGGGAAGTATCTGTTAAATCCTTCACCCGGGGTTGGGGAAGAGCGACCTTCCCGGATGGCCCGGCCCTTCCCAGCTGTGAGCCTGCACCCCACACCCCGCAACCCGCACCCCGGAGTAGGTGTCTCCAGAACAGGCCAGCAACTCGGGGCTCCTGCCAGACACTTGAGCCGCTGCCAGCGAGTTTTTGCCTGTTTGCTTTGGTGATCTCTTGCCTTTTAAAATTAACTAAAAATTTTTAACTGCGTTCAACCTTAGAGGAGGGAGAGTAAAGCTCTTTCCCTCCCCCCAGATTACCCAAGGACCGAACTTTGAAGAAGTAGGGTGAGCCGTGGAGCAGGACAGCATGAGAGGAAGAGGGGGCACATGAGAGGGTGGGGGGCCTGGACCAGCCTGGAGGACTAGGAAGGACAGCAAGGGGGAGCCCAGATAGGCTGACAGACGGGAGGCCCCGAAAACCTTGACTGCGGGGGCAGAGGCTGCTGCGATGGGTCGTCCAAGGCTGGGAGTCCGGTTGTGACGGAGGGAAGGGCTGAAGTCAGCAGGTGGAGGACGGGGGTGGGGGGCCGCGGCGAGAGCTGAGCCCCAGAGCGATGACGAGAGTCACAGCACGGCAGGGCCGGCCTTCCCTGGGGGGCCCTGGAGAGTTCTGAGAAGGAAAATGACAGTCCCCCCACCCCATGCCCGCCCCAGCCTCGGACCCGCTGTGCGAGGCCCTCCCGCCGGTTGCCGTCCCGCGTTCATTCCTTCGGTGCTCTAAGGTGCAGCACCTCTGAGCCAGGGTGGGAAACTGGGGCCCAGAGACAGGCGAATGGCTGGGTCACGGCGCCCGGGAGAGAGCTGGAGCTCAGGTCGCTCTGCCCCTCGCTGTCGCCCTCCTGCTCCCCTGGGACGCGCGGCCCGTGGTCCCTGTCAGTACAGCCGCGGGGCTCCTTGAGCCGTGCCCGTTCACCCCGAGCTCTCCTCGCCGCCCGGTGGCCAGGACGGGCTCTGGGCCTCACGGGCGGTCCTGATCTCTGAGTACTCGGTGGCCCCCGAGCCCGCTGGGTCCCTCGGCTCCCGAGCCTGGGCGCTGTGGAAGCTCAGGGAGGCGTAGTGGATCTCCTGTGGCTCCCCCGCGGCAGGGGCGTCCCCGGCGGCCGGCTCCGGGCCCGCGAGGCTGTCTGGCCAGGGCTTTTGCCTGGAACCCTGCATAAGAGGGGGAGAAGGGAGTCGAGGAAGGAACACGGCAGGGGTGACCCCCAAGGGGGCTGGGCTGAGGGCGCTTACTCATTCGTCCCGCAGGCCACACCCTTTGACCTGCTCGATTAGATTCTCTCAATTCTTTCAGAACTTGGGATAATCCGAGAGGGAGCCCCAGCGAGGGCTGAGCCCCCTGCCTTTTAGCCGCACGGACTCAGGGAAAGGGAAATAGGGAGAGGTGGAGAGACTGCCCGGTCCCCCGAGATTGCAGAGCCCCTGCCAGCAGGCAGCTTACAGTCTGCTCAGAGGACTGGGGTGTGTGTCTGTCTGTCTCTCTCTCTCTGTCTCTGTCTCTGTCTCTCTCCCTCTCTCTCTCTCTCTCACACACACACACACACACACACGTACACATACATACATATATAATTTTTTTTCCCCTCAGAAACCCGGAATAACTGGTTTGGGTCCTGGCCGCCGGTTCCATGACACAGACACAGGCCGAGAGCAGCACCCGAGTCCTCAGCAGAGAGGGCGCCCCGACGCTGGTGAGCACCCCCTCCCCTCTGGCGTCTGCCACACCCCTGCCCCTCACCCTGTGGAGTGGTGTTTGGAAAGCAACACTAGCTCAGAGAGGACAGAAGAATCCCAGGTCAGGAAAACCCTGTCTGAAATAACAGTGAGGCAGTGGGGAGAGCTGCCCAGGCTGGGAGCCTCCGGTGAGGGAAGGGCCCACGCACAGGGAGGGGTCAAGGCACGTGGGCCAGGCGCCGCTGGGGCTGGGGGCTCGGCTCTCACCTGGGTCCTTTCAGAGTGGGGCAGCAACCCCAGGTGACGACTAAGCGCAGCACTGCTCACAACCACCCGGAGTGACAGGTACTAGCCTGTGACGGCCCCTTTCCCGAAGGAGCACAGAGACGTTAATTCACCCGCCCAAGGTCACATAGCTTGGACGTGAGTGAGCCCCAGACTTGAATGCTGGAAATCGGATTGCAGGGACGATGCGCTTTGCGGTCCTCCCTCCGGTGCTCAGGGGCCAGGGAGTAGAGAGAGAAATTAGGGGATTAACAGCACCCCCTGCCTTAGTTCTGGTCCGGGAGAATTCACGCGGATGGCTTTCTGCTCCAAGGTCTAACTGGGGCGGACGCTTCGATGTGAGGGTGTCAACATCGTATAGGTCGCTCAGCCGACCTGCCGACCAGTTCGTCACCCCAAGATCCTGGGGAAAGTCAAGGCCAGTCCGGAGGAATGGGATGCTGAGGTGGGGGGCTGTTGCCCAGGCTGGGAGGCTGGCTTGCTCGTAGGGGGATGGGCTGCCCCCCATGTGCCTGGGGCCTGCTCCTTTCTCCCCTCCCCTGCCCTTGTCACCGGGGTGGGGGGTGCGTTGCCTGCGCCTGCGCTTCCAAGCTGAGGAACAGGGCAAGGACTGTGATGGGCGGCGGAGGCCGTCCTGGGCCCTAGAGGGCAGCCAGGCCGAGGCCCTGGCCTTGGGAGTCAGTCTGGCCTCGTTTTTTGTTTTAATCTAAGTACTGTTGTTTCGTGCCCTGCTGCTGTTCTGGAGTGTGAGCTCCCCTTGCGGGCGGTCTCAGGCGCTCCCGCCCCCGAGCACCTATTGTCCTCCTCTGCAGTCCACTGAGCTGCCGCCCGTGGGTCTCTGTCCCTCACACAAGCGACACCGCCCGGTACTCATCCTCCTCTGGCTTCTCTCGCGGAGTGTCATCCCCTCCCGCTCTCTGCGCGTTGCCACGAATGGCAGCTGCTTCCTGTCTCCATTTTCTCCTTTCCACTCACTGCGGCCTGGTGGATAAGCATCCGGGGGTCCCTGCCCAGTACTACTTCTCCCTGAGGGTCCAAAGGCAAAGGGGTGACTGGGGCAGCTTCTTGGAGAGACAGGGAGTGGGCAGGACTGGTGTGGTTTTGGAGGAAAGGTTGCTGCATCCTGGGGGCGTCCCCTGTCACTCTTTGAACTCGGCGAGTCCGGCATAGACCAGGTCTGTCCTGCATACCCTCCCTCACCCAACTGCCACCACCAGGCAGAGCAGTGCAAATCCCCGGAAAACACGCGCTGCGATCGGAAGCCTGGCCCCCGCAGAGAGGACCCGACCCGGACAAAAACCAGCGAACCTCAGAACCACGTCCACCGCCTCAGCACAAGCGTGAAAGACTTTGCGGATTAAGCCAGTCGGCCCGGTGCACTAGAGAGGAAAGCGACGATGCTGCCAGCATGAAAACAAAAAGAAAGTGTGTGCATCGGAGATTACGAAATGCACAGAAAACAGGAAATAATTTAACTGTGTCGATTATGTGCAGAGGGAATGTGCTTATGTCTATGTAAAAAGTAAAAATATTATTCTGAAAAATAGAATTGGAAGATCCCCATGGGTGGGATAAAGAATACGATGAATGCAACTGAGGCTCGTTCATGAGCTGAAAGTGCGGTTTGATATATTCCCTTGAAGAAAGCTGGGGGAGGGAGGGCGGTGAAGCCTAGAACGTGTCAAAGAAAAGTTCCAGGGGAGGGCTAGAAACAGAAACTCTCCTGGGGGTCTGCCTGCAACTATAAAAACAATTTGAATTGGAAGAGACCTGGGCACCCCCATGTCCCCGCCGCATCATGCTCGCAGCAGCCAAGTGTGGGTCAGCCCAAGGGCCGTCAGCAGATGACTAGGTAAAGACGTCGCCCGTGGAGCCTCCCTGCTGGCGCAGCGGTTAAGCGCTGCACTATGGAGCTGTCAGCAGCAGTGATGCAAGTGCAATGCCCGGCCGTGGAGATTACCACATGGCGAGGCAGATCTCGCCTGCCTTGCCTGCTGTATTTCCGACGAGCTGCCTGTTCTGCTCCCCACTCTGTCTCTGGTGATCCCTCTCACTGCCCCATGCTTCTGGCCTGTACCCCAGCTTGTATGCATAAATAAATAAATCTTTAAAAACAAAAACCTGCTCAAAAAAAAAAAACAAAAAAAACCAGTCACCTGTGTCTACATGGGACTACTGTGCAGCTATGAAAAAGATGAAATCCTGCCTTTTGCAACAGCATAGGTGGGATTCGAGGGTGTTATGTTTAATGTAACAAGTCAGACTGAGAACGCCAGAAACCATATGATTTCACACATGTGGTACCTACAGGAGAAAAATGAACAAATGAACTAAATAAAACAATAAACTTTCAAACTATAAGACCAATTAGTGGTAACCAGAAGGACAAGTGAAAAGGGCTGTGTAAATTGGACAGAGGGGCCAACTGCATGGTGAAGGAAAGTATTGGACCTTTGGTGGTGACCTTAATGCTGTAGATACAGACCCTGATTTATAAGATGCACACCTGGAACTTAAGGGTATCATAATGCAGTGTTACTTCTATTAAAAATTTATTTTTAAAGAAATAGAAAACCTAGGCATTCAGATTATGATAGTCCCCAGAAATGGCATAAAGGAGGAAAAAAGAGGCATAAACGTTTCAATAAAAGTAGCAGAGATAAAATTCCCAGAACTGAAAAAAGCTGAACTACCTCAGTGCAAAAGAGCCTCACAAGACAAAAAAGAAAAAAGAAAAAACACAAGGGAAACCTGGCCAGTAATAATGACTCTTATGAATATCAGGACAAAGAGGAAAGTATAAAAGCTTCCACGGAGGATGAGTGGATTCTCTCCAAATGTGCTTCGTTCAGATGATCTAAGATTTCAAAACAGCAGTCCCTGTTATGAGAAGCCCTGCAGTGTTTGAAGCACCAAAGGAAATCACGCTGATCCTCTGGTCCTAGTATAAAACAGCATAAAGTTAAGAGCATACTGCTCATAACCTTTTGTTAAAATATTACAAGCCTTTGATGAAATGAATAAATTCCGAGAAATCTCTGGCCGAATGAACTCCAAACAGACAAGCATAGAAATAGTTTCAGACACGTGGGTTCTCAGGAGTCTTAATACAGGAAAACCCAAGCTGACCACACACTGGGAAGAAGAATCCAAATAAAGAGAATTCAAATCATAAGAACCACTCCAGGAGAGGCTGCAATAACTATGGGAAGGGCAGGTGACAGAATATTCTAGTAAAATATGTGGCTGTGTGAGACTCTCTGCAACTGACTGTGAGTCTATAAAATTATTACAAAAAGAAAACGTTCAAAAATTGTTTAGCTGTGTATTTTTTTAAAGTCCAAAGAATAGAAAGATGTTCCATCAGTTCATGATAACCCAGAATAAAACTCAAGTTCTAGAACAAGCACGAACATGGCCAAAGGTTCAGGGAGGAGAGACGAAGAGATAAAAGCAACTAACGTTTATTTCACTAGGTGTAATTCAGAGACATACATTTTTAAGTGAAAAAAGAGAAAAAGCGAAATGTTGGAATAAATGGAACCAAGTGAAAGAAGTTAAAATAAGAGATCGTGATCCCCCTGTGTCAGTAACTTCAAGAAGCGCAAATAGTGCATTCAACAGCGAATGGCAAACTGGATTTTTAAAAACCTGGTTATATACAAAGCTCACGGCTGACACATAAATGAATATGAGGCGTAAAGAGTCTCACCAACAGACAATATATCGCCTCTATCTGAGTCCACACAATAGACTTAAGCATATCAGTAGGGACGGAGGGGAATCGCACAAGGAAAGGACTTCTCGTCTGAGGGAGAAGATGTTCTCTCTTCTGAGAAGATATTCTACTCCCCGAATATATGATTTTCATTGAAAACTGCATCAAGTACAAGGAGCAGTGAAAATGTGGCAAATACCCTAACCTAGGATCAGTGTGCCCCTTTCAGAGACTGACCGGTCGGGAAAACCTATTAGTAAATATCTGGATTGCACAATACCGTGAACACACTAGCCTAGCCGCCTTATATGGAATTTAAGAAACAGAAAATATATGTTCATCTGAAGCACTCAGGAAATATTTACAAAACTCCACCACATGCCAGGCCACACGTCAGGTCTCAACCAATTTTAAAAATCAGTGTCATAAAATCCATGTATTCTAAACAAAGTGCCATTCAGTTAGAATTTAATGATGAAAAGATGTTTAAAGAATCCCCATACAGCAGGGCCTCCCTGATGGCCTAGGGGTTGAGTCTCAGCACTATCACCGCAACAGCCTGAGTTCGATCCCCCACCGGGGAGCTGACCCACAGGGCGCAGCAGACCTCTCCTGTCTCCCCGCTGCTCCCCTCAGCAATGGATCTCAGTCATTCTGCCTGTTCTGTTCCCCACACTGTCTCTGGTGAGTCCTCTCACCCCCGCACCTCTGGCCTGTACCCCAGTTCTTCTACGCAAAAAAAAAAAAAAAAAAAAATCCCCAAACATTTGGAATTGTTTTTAAGCCCAAATAATGTAAGATTCCAAAAAGAAATCATGGAGGAGCTTGGATAACACTTAGAACTGAATAGTATTAAAATGACACGTGCCAAATTAAAATGATGTTTGAGAGAAATTTATCCTTAAATGCTTTTTGGATGGAGGAGGGGTATTATGAGTGTGTGAGCTAAGTTTTAAAAAGCTTCCACAGCTTTGAAAAGTCAGTGAAAGAACACCAGGCTGAGCCACAGCGAGTAGAAGGAAGCTGATAAGAAAGTGAGAGTAAGAATAAAACAGAAAGCAAAAACAGCTGAGAAAATGAGCCCTCCCCAAAGTTGGCTGCTTGAAGTAATCATAAAATAGGCAAACTCTTGGCAAGATTGGTCAAGAAAAAAAGAGAAGTCACAAATGGCCGCTGTCTGGAATGTGAAAGAAGCAGCAGCTCTGGGTAAAACAGCGTAAAATGAAGAGTCTTTGTCAAAATGTTATAAAACTTGGGTGAAACGAGTAAATTCCTAGGGGGGAAAAAAGCTCACGAGAGAACACATAGAACGACTGAACTCCACAACGGCGCGTCCAGAGAGACCCAGGGGGTTTAGAGGCGACACCGATCACCACTGGCAAACAGGCCGTTCCATTCTGCCCACTTTCTCCCACGAAATGGAAAAAACCCCAATGCCTTAGGATCACCCTGAAACCCAAATAAGCCAAAGGCAGGAGGGGAAGGGAAGCACGTGAGGACGTGCTCAAGGCTTGGGGGCCGGAACCCATGGAGGCCAGGGCACCTGGGGAGGTGCGGCCTCGGCGTGCGGCCGCAGCGCGGCTGCTTCTCAGGGAAGCTGCAGGAGCTTCGTGCTAGAAAATCGCCCTGGTAACAGATGAGGAGGAAATCCTCTCCGTGGATACATTTAAGAAATTCCACAGAAATTTATGATAAGTTAAGATCACATTGTGAGCAAAAGGAGCTTCCTTGTCTTGGTGAAGGTTATCTACACCGAAAGCCAAACGACAACGAAATCAACTTGGGTGGCAGGATATTGGGTGCATTTCCTTCTAAACCGGGAGTAACAGAGACCATGAGGAGTAACAGAGACTGCCTGGGGGTAACAGACTGCAGGGGTAACAGAGACTGCACGGGGGTAACAGAGACTGCACAGGGGTAACAGAGACTGCCCGGGGGTACCAGAGACTGCAGTGGTACCAGAGACTGCAGGAGTAACAGAGACTGTGTGGGAGTAACAGAGACTGCCCCGGGGGTAACAGAGACTGCCCAGGGATAACAGAGACTGCAGGAGTAACAGAG
>PVIJ01024760.1:0-11762 GCA_004024925.1 Scalopus aquaticus
TGACCGCGCAGCCCGAGATCGTGGGCCACGTGGTGGGCGGCTACGCCGAGAGTTGCTCCAGCCGGAACACATCAAGCAGAAGATGAGGGGCGCCGCCCTGGCGAGCTAGCCATCCCTCAAAAGGCGCCCAGCTGCAGCAGTGCCCCCCAACGCCCATCTCATCCTTGTGGTGGAGCCCTCCAGGCTAGTAAAGGCACAGGCTTCTCTAACACACACACACACACACACACACACACACACACACAAAATTGACTACATATTTGGGTAAATCACTCACACACACACACACACACACACACACACACAATTGACTACATATTTGGGTAAATCAGCCTACCATTAGTTTAACTTCAAGCTTTCGCTCACTCTTCTTGTCCTGGGTCAGTGGATGTAGCTTTGGAGACTAAGCATTTGTTGCTCTTTGCATTTTTTCCCCCTCCTTATGAAAACCATTACCATCTTTGCCGCATGCACTTGTTCATCATTAACAGAGCAATGTGGAATAGGCAAAGAAAAGATTATCACCACCAGGACTTCAAGTCCAGGACACATGGAAACTGCTAGTTCTCTGTTTCTAAAACAAAGCTCCAAGAAAGAATATCTCAAGGGAGGAAATGCAATGAACAATAAAAAAGAAACAAACAAAACACACCTAACTGGCCAATTCTTTTAAACCAAAATAGAGCTAAATCAACTGACAGTTTGCAATTAGACCCCGCTTACTTTGTAGCTATAGTTTCACACAGTTTGATTTTGAATTGAAAGATTAGGAGGCCACAAAGCGCTGTAAAGTCAGATAATGTTTATCCGTTGCAAGCTTAAGCATCGAATTTAAGAAATCCCCTGTGGGTGCTGGGGACAGAGATCATAGGCGAGATGCCTCCGCCCGGTGCTGCTCTGAGGCTGCGGGATAAACAGCGAGTCCGCTGGATGCCAACGCTTTCATCCTTCCTCTGGAATTTCTCCAACTCCAAATCCACAGCCTTCCCTTTGAAGGTGTGTGCGCTGAATAATGCACTCGTGTAACACGTCTCTTGTTACTGTGTATTGGTACTTACTTTTTGGCGCATAAGATGTTCCTCTACAAATTGGAAAAAAAAAAGTTAAAGTATTTTTCCATGCAGGTTTTAAAAAAAAAAAAAAAACTCCACTGCCCAGAGGAATGCTGTACAGTTACTTTCAAATCAAGATAATTCAGGAAGAAAAACAGTATGTTAAATGGGCAGATAAAGTCGTAGAGCCTAAATTCTGGAGGAAAACATCTGCTCTTGTAAATTGTATTGGGATTACACAGCTGAGTCCATTAATGCTTTATTTTGTGATTTGGGGCAGGTATTAAATCTCTTTGATTCATCTTTTTTTAATCTCCTAAAATGCTTGTCAAAATTATGTGGTATTTTTGGCATTTTCTCAGGCTTACTTTGAAGAAAGACATAGATATTTACCTAAATGCTCTTTTATCACATGTACAGAAATATCACAAATCCTCATAACTTTTTTTGCATGAAACAATATCCAATATGATAAAGATGATAAAAAGAAAGGTGGAAAAGAGTTCTGTTTCCAAATTAGATTTCTACCTAACAACATAGTTGACATTCAACCAAATGATATTCAACCAAAAAACAGGTGTTTCCACCCAGTCTCAAAGACATGATTAGATCTAATCTCCACCTCAGAGCACTATGAAATTTTCACAGAACTTGCATTATTTCACAATGTCCTGCCTTCTACCTCATTGATGTGGCCCCTGTAAATAATTTTTAAAAACCACTTATCTCCACCATGTGATCGCCAGCAACCTTCAGGGGAAGACAGGGCTTCAGAAATAGGTCATCTGAGTTACAGAGAAAGAGTTGAATTTCCCTGCACTTCTTTCCTACACATAAAAGAACTGTCTGGTTATAGAAATGACAAACACAAGTGACAACAATAAAAATCTGTCCTAGTTCCCAGGTCTGAAAAACCCAGCATTAAGGCTGAAAGAACTGGAATAGCGGCCCTAAGAATCGACATACTCGCTGCAGAGTTTTTGCTTATGCTTCATGTATGTATACATCATTGCTCTTCTCTAGGGCACATGGCCCAGGTTAATGTGGAACATGCTCCTGGAACTCTTTTATCCCTGATAGGATTTTTCTCTCGTTACTGGAAGGGATCACCTTAGGAACTACAGAGTATGCTACTCTCCCTCTCCCTCCTCCCGTCTTTCCCCCTTCTCTCTCTCTAGCTTAAGCACTTAACTTTGAAAAGCTGTCAGGAAACAGCTCTTCCCTCCATCTTCAAGTTCTGCTTCCACACCGAGTCACATTAGCCTCATCATCTATCTCCCACCCGGACCTGGCAAATCAAGTCATTTAAATATTCACTGCAGCAGTTCAAATAAACATGAAGGGGGAGGAAAGCAAACTGCATTCATCATCCACAGCAGAATTTTCAGGAACCCTCATTTGCACAGTAGGGTCCTGTGGCCAGACTGGATGAACCTCAGCATCCCCAGGTTTTAGCTGTTGACTTTGGGTAAATCCCCTAACTGTTCTGTATCTCAACTTCATGTGCTGAATGTGAATAAAAGATAATTTCCTATAGCTGTTTTGAAGATGAGATGAATGAATGCATGCCAAGTCCTGAGATGAGGCGGCTTTTTCCAAATTTCTACTCCACAATCCTCAGGTCAAGGACACGCAGCCTTGCTGGTTCATCTTCTACCCTTCCACCCATTTGTTTGTTATCCTCATTCATTTTCTCTAGCCAGCAGCTCTTTGACCTTTTCAAAATCAATTCTTTAAGCCAGTTCCCTCCCCACCATTTTGCCCATTTATCCCATTCTCTGAGAAGGGACTACAGAGAGGGGAGATTGCAAACACTTGTTCTCTCTGATTGTCTTTAAAAGTCTGTTACAGAAGTTAAAAAATACCCATGATCCTGACTTTGAAAAAGATGTTTTTCTATTATACCTAAGATAACAGTAAAGAAAAGAACTCCCTCCATTTTTATTTTATTTTTTTTAAGATTTATTTTTTTATGCATACAAGAGCTGGAGTGTAGGCCAGAGGTGTGTGGGGTGGTGAGAGGATTCACCAGAGATAGAGTGGAGAGCGGGACAAGGCGGATCTACTAAAATACACTGCTGAGGGGAGCAGCGGGCGAGGCAGGAGAGGTCTGCTGCGCCATGTGGGAAGCTCCCTGGCTGGGGATTGAACTCGTGCTGCAGTGGCTTTGGATAGCTTCATAGGCTGAAACTTAACCCCTTGTGCCACCAGGGAGGCCCTTCCCCCATTTTTATTTAGTCACAATACTTCACTAGGAGAGCAGAAAATGAGGAGATAACATATTTTGCTGAATTTTAAAACATTTTCCTGAATGTAGAGTTCAGGCTTTAGGATTCAATATTCAACTGCTCCTTTCATGCAGCTTAAGAGACCAGGGCCACTGTGGGTTAAGTGACTTGCTCAGGCTTTTTTGCCCCACTGGGCTCTGTGGCCATGACCTGCAGCTTTGAATGCAGGAGGTGTTGGGAGCATGGACTCGAGGTACGCGTGCCCGAGGGTGGACACCTGGAGCAGGTGGGGCACGTGTGAGTGGGCTCACCTGAACCTGCAGGCTGCAGACAGAGAGAGACATCACACAGGAACAACTGCAGCAGAGAATGGTAATGAAAGGATGAGCTTCATCTGTGAGAATAAGGCTGTGAGGTGCACTCTTGCCTCACACCTGTGAGAACGGCTAATTTCCAAAATAAAAGAAACAAGTATTGGGGAGGATGTGGAGAGAAGGGAATTCTTGTACACTACTGGTAGAAAGGTAAATTGGTGCATCAATTATTGAATATCGAAATTTCTAAAAAAAAAAATGAACTATAGGAAATTCCATGTGATTCAGCTATTCCACTGGGGGGTAGTCACATGAACACGTAAGAACACTAATTGGGAGAGATATATGTACCACCATGTTCACTGCAGCACTATTTACAATAGCCAGGAGTTAGAAACAACTTAAGTGCCCATTGACAGATAATTGGGTAAAGAAGATGTGGTATAAATACACAATGGAATATATTCAGTTATTAAAAAATAATGAAACCCTGCCACTTGCACCCACACGGATGAAACTAGAGGGTATTATGCTATGTGCAATAAGTCGGAGAAAGACAAACACTATGAAACAAAACTAATGAATGTACTAAATAAAACAAAAATAAACTTTAGACTATACGACCAGATTATAGTGGTGAACAGGAGGGAAGGGAGAAGGGAAATGGGTAAGTCGGATAAAAAGGGCCAACTGTACTGTGAAAAATAAAATTGGACTTTAGTGGCAAATGTGCTGTGCAAACATTGATTTATAGCAATGCATATTTGAAATTTATATGATGTTATAATGCAATGTCACTTCAATAAAAAATGACAGTTGACATTTATTGATCACTTCCAGAAAATACCAGGAATTATGTTAAGCCCTTTGCATGCATGAATGCAATTTATCTTCACAAGGTAGGAGGCAGGACCTTTTATAACCCCCACTTTGTAGATGAGGAAACTGAAGGTCAGAGGAATAAACCAATTCCGTTTGGGTTGCTCACCAAGAAGGGGGCAAAGATGGGATTCAAGTTCAGAGCCACCTTAACAATTACTCTCAAAAATCTTACCAGGACTCTCCATTTGGATTTCAAAAGTGTTGAGAGAGAAAGAGCATTTCTGTGCATCTGCACACAAAAGCAAACACTCCCCTGAGTTTGTTTACACTGCTATTCATTTGAAGATAATTCTGGAGTTGTGGACATAATGGTTCTCAGTCATTCAAATTACATTTTTTATACAATAGCTACACTGAGTGTGTCTATTCTTCTGCTTCTTTTCACTCCTTTTTTCTGAGGAAACAATCCTCACTGTACTTAATGTCAAGCTGGAGTATAAATACAGGAAGAAAGGGAGACACAGGGAGAGGGGAAAGTCAGAAAGATGGTTAAAAAGCTGTGTTTTGGAAACCCTCCTTTCAGTACAGCTTCTAAGTCTCCAGTGAAGTGACGAAAGGGTTTTTCTCTCTTGAAATGATCAGTGAACTTTTCTGGAAAGAATCGAAGAAAGAGAGCAAGGCAGGTGTCTTCTCAAGTCATCAGAGGATGACAGCGGTAGCAGGAGAGGACACAGCAGTGTGAATGGAGACAGGAACAAGCAGGAATCTGAGGCAGCTTTGCACAATCTGTCTGGTGAACTGTGGATGAATCCACTTAGATCTGTGGGCAGATGTCCTTTGGCAGACTGTGGAGTAATCTATTCATTTAATGGAATTTAAATCCCACCCTCCAACTAGAGGCCTCCCTGGTGGCGCAACGGGTTAAGTGCAGCGCTGTGGAGCTATAGGCAGCTGCAGCTGGAGTTTGATGCCAGGCGGGGGAGATTCCCACATGGCACAGCAGACGTCTCCTGCCTCGCCCATTGTTCCCCTCGGCAGTGTATTTTGGTTGATCTGCCTGTTCTGTTCCCTACTCTGTCTCTTGTGAACCCTCTCACCGCTCTGCACCTCTGGCCTGCACCCCAGCTTGTATGCATAAATAAATAAATCTTAAAAAAAATAAATTAATCACCCCACTAGAATGGCTAAACCTTTCCAGACCCTATCACATGTTGCCAGCGATGTGAAGCAACTGGAACTCTCATACGTGGCAGTTAAGACTGCATAGGGGCCCACTAATTTAGAAGAGAGTTTGGAAGTTTCCTATAAATAAATATATATGTCACCATATGATCCAGCAATTCTCCTCCTCTATATTTACCCAAGAGAAATGAAACATTATAAAATGAAAACATTATACTGCCCACACACCCTTGTATGCAAACATCGCTAGGGGCTTTGCTCATACCAGAACTAGACAAAAACTGGAAACAGCTCAAATGCCCACCAACTGGAGAACGAGTACTCAAACTGGTGTACCCAATCATGAAACAGGAACAATCACAACACGAAGTGAAACACTCAGAAAGCAAAAGGAATAAACTACTGATCCATACAAGAACGTGCATGAATCTCATCAGCACTATGCGAAGCTAAAAAGCCAGAAACATAAGACTACAGACTATAGGATTCCCCTTACATGATGTTCTAGAAAAGGCAAAAACAATAGTGAGAAAAAACAAATTGGTGATTGTCAGGGGCTGGAGGTGGAGAGTGGAGGAGATACACTACAAAGAGATACATTTAAGAAAAATTTAACGGGACACACATTTTCTGTATCTTCATTATAGTAGCAGTTACCTGATTGAATATCCATGTGTCAAAATCACCAGTTGAGACACTTAAAATGGGTGAATTTTACTTAAGTAAATTATACCCCAGTACAGATGGGGGTTTTGTTGTGATGTTTGTTTTAAGTCATCCTCGCGGGTGGTATAAAAGGAGAAATATGTGTATCTTGGGATGTGCCTACAGAGGTGGGGTCCCTCTCACTCCCCCCTGGTGGTGTTCTTGCACAACCTCTTGTGTTTCCCATCCCAACTGTCAGTGAGGTTTGTTCATACTATTTAGAAAAAGAGTTTAACCAGAGCATTATTCAAGCTGAGTCTTTTGACCCGTATGGTCGTTTTTTGAGCCACGATTTTAAATCACATCTATGAACTAAAAGCTGAATATCATCTTCTTAAGTGCACAGAATCATAGTCCTTGATTTGTAACTAGGGCTGCTAGCTATAATATAGGACATACAATCAAATTTAATTTTAGACCAACAACAAATAATTTTTTAGGATAATGATGTTGCAAGTACAGCTGGGGCATACTTTTTATTTGCTGCATCTGTCAACCCAATTAATAAGAGTATTAACATTAGTCGGGAAATGCTCTTTTCAATTTTCTTTCTGCATTCACATAACCAGTTCATCTCACATTCATGTTTCAGCTCCAGGTACTTTCAGAACTGTGGCTTAACTCCCTTTTATGAAACTAAGTAGCAACCCCAAGGCCCTGAGAACTTATTTGAGATCACTGAGAAAAGACTGAGTTAGGGTCCTGTAGAATTGTGATTGGCACACCCAGGGCATCAGCAACAACTGATTCTTGTTAGAAAAGAATCTCAGGGCCTCCCTGGTAGCGCAGCGGTTAAGCGCTGCGCTGTGGAGCTGTCGGCAGCCCACGATGCAAGTTCGATGCCCAGCCGGGGAGAATCCCACATGGTGCGGCAGACCTCTCCTGCCTCGCCCGCTGCTCCCCTCAGCAGTGTATTTCCGCGGATCTGCCTGTTCTGCTCCCCACTCTGTCTCTCGTGAACCCTCTCACCACCCCACACCTCTGGCCTGTACCCCAGCTTGTATGTATAAATAAAAATAAAAAAAAAGAATCTCAGTTACCACTCAAGCCCACTGAACTCACAATCTGTATTTTCACAAGATCCCCATATGATTAATATACATATTTCTGAATCACATACAGTGTTATAAAACAACGTTTCTGCAATTTTAAAAATAAACTCCAAAAATAGAAGCACTAAATTGAAAAACTGAGTTAGGGACAATTCCCTGGTCATCTGCAGAGTGATCTGAAGGGAAATTGATGGTAACAAGAGAAATAATATTTTAGAAGTTCAGACAACAGGGATGAAAAGATTGACACGGAAATGAGAAACATTCTATGGTTAAAAAAATGACATTTCATAACACACCTATGGAAGAGGGAAAGATGTCATCTCTTGAAAATAAGTAGAAGCATCAGCGTGACCTGAGTTTCCCTGACTGTGGTTCGCAATGTTAGTCTCACATTCTAAGCGCCTGGAAACCTTAAAAATACTGAGGCTTGGGTTCCAGCCCCAGAGATTCTGATTTACAGGGAAGCCGGGCAAATCTAAATGGTGTTCCTAAGGGACAACCAAGGTTAAGAACCACCAATTTGACTCTTTCAACCTATTTGTTTTCACTTAGTGATTTTCTTTTTTTTTTAATAAATATTTTATTTATTTTTGTTATTCATATCTTTTACATTATTGTGTGTTCCCCCATAGGTTACCCACCACCTGTTCACCCGTGGAGCCATCACCATAGTCCCCCGTGCTCCCCTCCTCCCCCCTCTTGAGCCCTTACCCTCCCCTCCTTCCCTGCTGAATGTCGCATTCAAATTATGGAATGGTTTCACTTATCACTTAGTGATTTTCAACCCTGGATATACTTAGAGTTACTTAGAGAGTTTAAAAAATATATCAGGGCCTCCCTAGTGGTGCAGCAGTTAAGCGCTTTACTGTGGAGCTATCGACAGCGACCCGAGTTCAGAGTTCAACGCCCGGCTGGGGAGATTCCCACATGGTGCGGCAGACCTCTCCTGCCTCGCCCGCTATTCCCCTCAGCAGTGTATTTCTGATCTGCCTGTTCTGCTCCCCACTCTGTCTCTGGTGAACACTCTCATCGCCCCACACCTCTGGCCTGTACCCCAGCTTGTGCGCATAAATAAATAAATTTAAAAAAAAGTCGTCCAGATGTTGACCTTAAATTTTGACATAATTGGTAATATTTTGAAGTGTCCCAATCGATTGGTATTTGCAGCTAGCATTAAGGACACCCAACTGAAACATTCAGTGTAATCAATAATAATTATTACTTTTTTCAAATAAGTGTAAAATGAAAAGGGAATTCAGTATGAACAGATCCAAACCCTATAGTTAGGTGAGATACAAACCAACGTATTTATCTACTTTCCATTTTTTTCCAGAAGTCTCATTTTAAATCCAAAAGAAAGTCAACTGATGACCACTGCAAATAAATAACCACATATGAGATAAGTACTATTCAGACACTTAAAATACAATAAGAAATGAATGGGTTCTGACCATAACCAATAGAGAATAAGCTCCTTGGAGTTGTGAGTAAGGAAAGGAAGGGACGTGACTAAAATTTATTTCTAAATCAAAGTCAGGTTTCTGTAGGATTCAACCCTGTAATTAAAGTCAATACAAAAAATACCAAGCAGAACATTCAAGCATTTAAGAGTTATCTTGTCACAATAGTATTATTTCCAAAGGATGCAAAGTAAAATAAAATTGTTTTTAAAAAGGAAAATGTTTCTGAATGACCTTTATAAAATGAAAAATTGGCTTACCTCTTCCCTATGATTTTTAATTGGCATACAAAGAATACTTTGTGTCTTGTAGCCGGTAATTTGGTCAACTTCTGCATTGAACCGAGGATCCTAGCAAAGAAAAATAAATTCAATTTAATGACTGACCTGTTCAAAGATTGATTGGATTTTTCTGATGTATAAGATTAGAGAAATCTAACCTTCGACTTCCCCTGTTACTCTAAATTTTATCATTGTGAAAGGTACCAGATCACATCAGTACATATCATCTTCAACAAAGATAAATGTTTTTTTTTTTTGCAGTAAGTGTTTATGAGAAATAAAAATACAGACTCAACGTTGAGAAACAAAGGAAATTCAAAATATTAGATAGCCTTATTTAAATTCAGGGAAAATTGATAACTCTCCATTTCTGTAATGTATTTTTCCTGTTCTCACCTCACTCTATGATTATTCTGCACCTTCTAAAAGAAATGCATCTTTGCTCTGAAACTTTTTCTAAAAGAACCAAAACAAATTTCCAGTATTGATTTTACTTTCCTGGTAATAGCTGTTAGTATATTTCCTCAATATTCTGCACTTCTATCTCAGGTATTCATAAGAAATAAATCTTTTGTTTCTCTCTTGGTATATATAAAGAAGCTTCATGGCCTGAGTCAGATTGTAAACTCTCCAATCTTCTCATTATCTTCCCCTTTCACAAGGCATATCCTGAACGTTCAATAATCACAGAAGAATTCTAAGCAATGTAAAAGTTCTAAATTATAGACAATAAATTGACTATAAATTGTATGAGAGTATTCTTTTTTTTTTTTTTTAAGATTTATTTATTTATACATACAAGCTGGGGTACAGGCCAGAGGCATGGGGCAGTGAGAGGGTTCACCACAGACAGAGTGGGGAGCAGAACAGGCAGATCAGAAATACACTGCTGAGGGGAGCAGCGGGCGAGGCAGGAGAGGTCTGCCTCACCACGTGGGATTCTCCCCGGCTGGGCATGGAACTCGGATCGCTGCTGCTGACAGCTCCACAGTGCAGCACTCACCCGCTGCGCCACCAGGGAGGCCCTTGTATGAGAGTATTCTTTATGAAGGGGAGTGGGGAGTTAAGTATTCCCAATACTTACTTAGCATAGAAATGCAAAAGCATTTGCTAAATAAATGAAAGAATTCGTTAAACAAGTGATATCATAATTATCAAAGGTGATAACTTTAGTTTATTATAGCTTAAAGCAAATCCGAAAGGTAGGTGGGAAAACTTACTCCAGGAAGTCAGCAAATACCTGAGATAAGATTAGAATGGAAACAAACATACCAAGACATAAACACTGAAATGTGTTCTGTTCCCTTCAAAGCACGGAGCCTTGGGAAGTTATAAGCTCAACCTAATAATAGCATCGCTGCTCTAAAAACTCTGCTTTTGGAATTCCCTTCAGAGAATATGGAATAGCCACACTGGAAAATCCTCCTCTTTGAAGGTCATTTCTATTTTTTTTTTAATTAGTCTAAAGTAATGCAAAGCCAAAGCTGTGGATGAAGTAAATAATTTTATTAGATTCCATCAATTAGGATCAGAAATGAGGCCAATTTTCCCCTTCAAGGGCCAACCTTGGCATTAAAGACAATTTTAAACAAAAAGTTACAACATGGTAGAAAATCAGATAAATATTTTACATTATAAATAAACACTACTGCATTTTTCCTTTTTCTGCAAACATGCTCAAAGTTATTATTGAGACAAAAAACATCAGTGGAATGTTTCCAAGAAACATTTCTTAAATAACATACTGTATTGCAAAGTAGCTGGAGGAAGCAGTCAGGATACTAACATTAATGAGTGAAGTAAAATATACATGATTAACTTATGTAGTGAATTATTCTACAAGGTAATGATCAAAATAAGAATAAAATGCATCCTCAGCAACTATTTTGTTAATAAATATTTTAATTTCCACAACCAATGTATAAAAAAGAGGATGAAACTAAACTATCTAATCAAAGTAGCAAAGTCTGACTGGCTGAAATTAGTAAACTTTTACAGATTTTTCTGTGCATACTAGGAGTTTAAAGACAACAGCAGCCCTGGAATTTATTCTTCATTGAAGAAGTTGGTGGTAACATAGTCTTCAAAATCACTCTGAGTGAACTTTGGCACCCATGTATACATAGTTATATCTAGACCCTTCTAGAAATACCAAAAGAAAATACAGCTATATTAATGGTGATTATTCCGTTCACTGTTTATGAGCACATCATTAATACTGGGGTAAGTGAACCTCACATGCTTCCTGAAAGCGTCCCTGAAAAGATCTGTAGCATAATAAAAAATACATACATACATATGTGTACACACACACACTGGTTTTTGCCCTTAGTTCTTTGCATAGAACTCCTAAAACCCTTGATGTTTCTTGAGTGATTAGAAATCTTTTGATCTAAGAAGCCCTTTTTGGTTATCCTGGATTCATACTTCTAAGATGGTTATGGGGGCAGAGCTTCCCAGATAAGTTTAGGGCTGGGACTTGCTGCCAGAGAAACCAGTCAAATGGTTAATTATAGGGTTAGAATGCTCTTTCCCATTGCTGACCTCCGTGGAGGACGGAGGGGGTTGGATTTGAGTTCAATCACGTGGCTAATGATTTTAATCAATCATGTCTATATAATAAAAACCTTGATAAGAAACTCAGGACAGTGAGGTTGGGGGGG
>PVIJ01024761.1:0-11765 GCA_004024925.1 Scalopus aquaticus
ACAGCTTCTCTTCTGAATTCTTTTATGTTATTCTTCACAACCTGTCTCTCAGCCTACTCCTGCTGCCTCCTCCCTATGTAGCAAAGACCACTGGAAACTTATGTCCAGCACTGGTTCTCTGAGATTCACCTCTAACACCTTTTACTCAAGCAGCCAAAAAATTATGTTCCTTTGCTATTTCAGACATTAGGCTAGTGGATATGAAGTGCATGAAAAACAGATGTGGCCTCCATTCCCCCTGGCTACATAACCTTAGTCTAGAGTGTTAACCTCCCTCTGTGTCTCAGTTTCCTCATCTATAAAATAGGAGCAGGTAATACTAGTACTCAACTCACCCAGTTGCAATGAAGATCAAATGAATTCATTAGATCTGCAAAGAGACCAACACAGAGAACACACCCAATACATTTAGCTGTTATGATTATTGTCCAGAATGACTGACATTTATTTATCAAATAATAACAAAAGTGAATGTAAAATTACAAGAAGTTGTATGAAGGAGAGGTACATGGTGCAAGGGAGGTGTAAGACAGGGGAATGCAACCTGGTCTGGCATTTCAGAGCAGATTCTCTCAAGAAAGTGATCCTCAACCTAAGAATCTGGAGGAAGAGCAAAAAGAGGGCGGGGAAAATCTTCTAGACTGAGGAAACAGACTATGCAAAATTTTGAGGCAGTAAAGTACACGGTAAGTTCAAAGGCCTCCCAGAGGTGTGTGGGGTTAGTATAAAGAGAACATGATGCAAAATGAGACTAGAACATCAGGTAGGATCAAAGTAGGAAAACCTTTCAGAGCATTTTAAGAAGTTTTCTCCATTCCAGTGACCGGGAAGAAGTGCAAGATTTAAGAGGCAGAGGTGGCATGGCCAAATTTGTATGTGAAAAAAAAAAAAACACCACTGTTCCTAATCTTTTCTAGTATTGATCTTATAAGCTCTCTCTAGAGTTACACAACTCTTAATGACATTTTGGTTAGCAATGGACCATATATACAAAGGTGGTCCCAATAGGCTATCCCAGAGAGTCCGGGTTTGTAGGAGGCTGTACCATCTAGGTTTGTGTAATTTCACTCTACTATATTCACACAATCACGATGAAATTGCCTAACAACGCATTTCTCGTAACATATCCCCGTCATTAAGCAATGCATGGCTGTATTCCTATTTGCCCAGGGTCATTATGCATGTGGAACAGGGAACAGGTTAGGCACTACACAATTTCATAGCAGGAAACACCAGTCACATAGATCTAGAATTATGCAGTGTCCACTCTCTTCCATCCACATTCAGTGGCCATCCATTTGCTCTGCTTGAATTTCTCCCCCAAGCTCTAGGAAACACCCTAACTCCCCAAATGTCATGCTTTGAGTAGTTATGTGGCTGGCATTGCTGACATTTTTGTCTTTATCCCTACAAAAGGCACATACAGCATATGTTCTGTATACACAGCATTCATCTACAATTCTGATTCATAAGATTTTGAAGACCATGATTTGAATCATTATGGTTCATATAATGAGCACTCAAAAACTAGTCAATTATGCACATCTTTAGAGTAACTAAATAAATCACTTAATAAATGCCATTGGAGAGCAACATCCCCCAATGGAGAAGCTATGAGTGACCCTACTTGAGCCTAGCCAATCAAATCTTATACCATCCAAGTCCTCATAGGAAACACTACCCAACACACGGTTTAAGAACTTTCAATGAAAGAGCTACTGACAAGGTTGTGAGCAGGCAATATTTTGGCCCAGCAATAGTAGGAGGACATTACCATCACCTCCCTCTCAGGATTTCAACACCCATGAGAAACACTTAACTCCAACCTAACTTTTGTGCTCTCCTCATTTCAACTCCTTCCTACCAAGTGCTAGAATTTGGTTCTCTTGTCATAAGGGAAAGATTCTCTGATGTTCTATATTATATTCATTCTTACTCCAGTGTTAATTCTCAGATCTGAGTCCTCCAGTCGCAAACTAACTTCAAGCTGGGCTGCCTTGGAAACTCAGAATAAAAGTCCCTTTTATCTCAAGTGCCTAGTTCTCACAAATCAAATTCAACTTGACTTTCAGACTATTGATAGGGCCACGGAATCTCAAAACACTTAAAAGGCAATGATGACAATAATGTCTCTGTTATGTGCTGTATCCACCCTCCTCCTAAAGAGAAGAAGGCAATTGATTTGGATGGGAGGAGAGAGAAAGAATAACCAGAAGCACCTGGGATTTCTAAAAGTGAAAATAAATCTATTTAAAAATACTATCTTGCTCCATCTGTAAGTCTGAAAGGTGCTGCTCTGTAGGGAAACACCAGGGGCTATGCAGCTCCACATGGAACTCCCCTTCCCTGGAGTGTGTCTGGTTTCATAAGAAGTACAATAAACGGGTATGTTTAACCTGTGTTAAACATAACACAGGGTTATGTTTAAGCTGTTTTAGGTACCAACCTACTCTAGTCATGCTTCCTAAAGAAAGGTGGCAACCCATTACCTTGGCTAAATTAGAATGTTCTTGGAACTTCTCAGCAAAAAATTTCACATCAGTCCCTTGAATCACTTTTGGAACCGGCTGGCTGACTCCTTCAAGACATTCAGCTGTTACTTATTTATCTTGCAAATCATAATTATTTTTTTTTTTTTTGGTGTGCTGGGAGTTTGCAAAGATACAGATGGCCTCCGAGTTAGCCAGAGACATTAAGGGCAAGGGAAACAACTTCCCTGAGTATCTTTAATCCTCCCACATGGTATGTGACAGCCACTTTATGAACTTCAGTCTTTTAGAAGAGAATATGAGTCCTCTTCGCTGGATACAGGGAACAAGGAAAAAGAACTGAAATTGCTCACCCCTATCCACCAGGGCCTGGGTTCCAAGTGGTCAAACTTGGAGATAAACTTAAGGAAACTTCTAGGGCCATGGTCGCAGTGGACCACAGTGTTGGCTCATGAGGGGATTATTCCAGTAACTCATAGGTCACCCAGGTAGATGGACACATGAGAGACTTAATTCTCATGGACTAATTAACTCTTAAGTTCCACTCCTTAGAAGTAGGTATCTGATTGTCAATTGGCTCAAATACTTTATCTTACCTAATATGACAAAGTTTAATAACTCCAGGAATTAAAACCCTACCTAGTAGGCTTTCTCTTTAATATCTGTGGAACTTCTGTGTATGGAAATAAACAAGAACTAGTATTTGTATTTTGCTTAACGTTCAATTCATTAGTTTCATATATCTCATAAAGGAAACTGAAAGCCTATTTCTTAAGCATTTAGTCATTGATTACAAACTTGATTAATTCAGTTCCCTCTGAATTGAATTTTAACTGCAATTACAAATTTTATACGGCATTTTCTTCTGAAAGATTGTAATGCCTTAAGGAATAGAAAAAAATAAACAAAAGTACAATGATTTCAAAGCAACTTAAAACTCACCAAAAACTGTCACCAAAAATGCTAAACTCATGAATTTGTTTAACAAAATGCCAAAAGCACTTTTTTCAAATGCTTTTCAGGAGGTTCAACTTCCAAGTTTTTTTCAAGTTTTAGTAAACCCATCAGACACCATTTCAAATTTTCCAAGAGTTTTAGTGGCTTCACTAGACAGAGAAAGAAATGAAATAACTGCTTCTCAGAAAAGGTTAGTAAGCAAATGCTAGATTGATGATCTGTTGACTTTAGACAAGAACACAGGATTTAGTTTGACAGTCCTCTGATAACTACACTAAGAATATATTTGTCTTAAGTTTTCCCTTATTGAATTGTGGAACGCTTATATCCAGGTCTTCATTTCTGAGGTTAGGAGCCCTTCCCCAAAATGAGAGTTTTTTTAAGTTTTGATTTACCAATAGTACTATTTTCATTGTCCTGTCATTATGAAATATTGAGGCAATATTAAAAATAAATTGTACTGCAACCACTTTGGAAAACTAGTTGAACTTTCTTATAGAGTTAAACCCACACATGCACCCTGTGACTCAGAACATCCTCTCCTAAGTATTTACCCAAGATAAATAAAAACATATGATCATAAAAAGATGTGTACAATAGTGTCCATAACAGTTTTATTCATAAAAGTCAAAAACTATAAAAAGTGTCCATCAGTAACAAAATGTAATAAATTATGTTATATTCATATAATAAAATATTAATCAGCAATGGAAAAAAGAAACTTCTATTTATACCAGAGATATTACAATCTATAAAAAATATATTGGCCAATCAGATGACGAAAATATATTTCTCATATACGTGGTCTTTGTCCACAGCTCCTGGATCACAACTCCCCAAACCCTTGGAAATCCCTGAAGGATAAGAGCAATAGGAGCACCTTTTATCATATTTCAACCCTTGTTCTCAGTTTCTGAAATTGTTTCAGAACGATCAAGATCAAATGGGTATTGTCCAAGCCCCTTTCTATCACAACTAGGTTTATGTTAATGAGGTGGCTTCTGGAAGGCACGGAAGATGGGGGCTTGCTACCCCGGGAACCAACCATGAATAGAGGGATGAATCTTTCAGTCCCACCCCATGATTTCTGGGAGGAGATAGGGAATGGAGGTTGAATCAATTGGCCAACCAGTGGCCAATTATTGGATCAATCATGCCTGAATAATGACGTTTCCATTCAACAACCAAAAGGATGGTGTTCAGAGAGTGTCCATGTTGCTGAGGACAGAGATATTTGAGAAAGTGGTGCTCTTGGAAAGGGCATGAAGTTAAGGTCCCTTTCCCTGTTCCTTGTCTATGCATCTCTTCCTTCTCACTCTTCCAGGATTACATCCTTTTATAATAAACTAGTGATCTGGTAAGCAACTCTTTGTGTTCTATGAGCTGCTCTGACCAACTTATTGAAGCCAAGGAGGAGGTCAGGGGAAGATTTGATTTACAGTCATTCAGTCACTAGCACAGGTCACAACACGGACTTGATTGGCATCTGAAGCAGAGGGCATTTTGGGGGGACTAAACCCCTAACCTGTGGAATCAGATACTATCTCTGTGTAGATAGTGTCAGTACTGAGTTGAATTGGAGGACTCCCAGCTAGTGTCAGAGCATTTCCTGCTTGGTAGTATGAAAAAGTATCCCCCTTCCCCCCACCCACACTGGAATTAGGATTGGAACTCTCTAAGTATAAATATGTACTAATCCCCAAAATATTATGTTGAATGAAAGAAACCAGACACAGTTATACTTGCTGCATGATTCCATTTACATAAAATTCAAGAGCAGGCAAAACTAATCTATGGTGATAAATGTCAGAACAATGACTTCCCATGTAGAGTGAGGATAGATTGGAAAGATGAAGAAAACTTCTGGGGTGATGGCAATGTTCTATATACTTAATGATGTGTTGGTTTCATTATTGTCTCCTCATCAAACTATGTGTACTTAAGATCATCATTCACTGCACATAAATTTTACCTCAACACACACAAAATAGTATATATGTACATCTATGTGTATACATATACATATACACACACATATAGATACACCCAAACATTGTTTAAAATTCTATCTTGATACACAGGAGAAATATTGATATAGAAATGACTTGAGTGGACAAAATCCAGAAGAATGGGTAACTCAGAAATGAAAGCCCAACACTTGGTTTCACTTATCCTTTTAAGGGATTTCCTAGTTCAAAAGTGGAGAAAATCTGAGAAGCAGAGTTTGGTCAATTTAAGTGGGATGTGGATGGGGTACAGCTTAAGATAGGGGAGAAATATGAATTCACAACCCAATGAGAGAGAAAGACCTTCTGTAGATTTTAGCCAGAACCTCCAAAGGTTATACCTGAAGAGTAAGGTAAACCCAAAATAGGCCAGTCCACCAACGACTAAATCTTCAAAAATTAAAGATTCAAATTCACTAATCTTCAACAAAATAAAGGTCTCTTTCTCTACTCCCACTGCCTGTGAAACAGGTACAAATCCTCTCTAGACAAAGATAACAGTGTCCACAATCTTAAGCCTCATAAATATTCATGGTTCCTACTTAGTAAAATCAACAAAAATCAAGCGTAAACACATCCATCCATTGTTTGTATTGTACTTTCCTTTTCATATACTTTAAATTAACTTTCTGTCTTAACCATTACCATAACACACAGGTTCTACATATCTAAACAGTTTTAATTGGTTATTATTATTAAGGCTTATCATTGATAATAATACGCTATGCCACTTTAAATCATCTTTTTTTTAAGTTCTCTAGTATTCAGTCTGTGCTCCTTTACTTCTTACAGATTTTCATTTTTTCATCAGAAAACTCAAAAAAAAAAAAAAAGGCTTCCTAGTTACATCTTCAGCATGTGAGATGGAGAAAACAATAGCTACAGATGAAAGTGATCCAGCAACAATGTGAGGCAAACAAATATTAAGGACAGGAAACAAATTTAAGCTACCCCTTCTCCCTTATACGTCATGTCAGTATATAAACAGTAACAGCTGCTTATACAGAAAATAATCTCCAATCCAAAGTGTGTGTTAGTATTAGATAATTAGGAGGAGAAAAACAAACAAATTTTAGAAGGTCATCAACTCCAGCTAGAAAGAAAACTATTTATTAAGTAAATTATATGCCATAGAGGATGATGTCAAAATGTTGGCAGATGATATACAGAGAGAAAACACTGGTCAACAAATTTTTACAAAAGTCATATCACTGAAATAAAATTAGTCATTTACTATCAATTTGTATGTGCCCAACATGAATATGACAGTCAAATTCTAATTTTGGCTCCAGTTTGTTTTTTTTGTAATCTGCAATAAATAGATGTTTATATCACGAAATGCATGCCAACAGTAATAGGCCTACAGTTAAAACCTGTAAAAAATCAAGTCATAGACTTCTTAGATTTCTTTGCTTATCTCTTATACAGCTGTTCAGGAGCATCTCTTGGGAGTGTCCAGCAGTGGTCAGCCAGCATTGTAGTGGACCATTTTCCCTGGTATCTTTGTTCCATTGATACGATATCTTGATGAAAACGTTCGCCATGTTCATCACCAACCATACCACAGTTTTCAGGGAAGAAATCCAGATGGGAATGAAGGAAATGGATCTTTAGCCAAGTTTCTGATACTGCATCAGCATGTCTTCTACTAGTTCCTTGTAGTTTTCTGCCCTAACATTCCCAGGAAAGTTTGTAGACACTAGGCGAAAGCATTCCATGCTTATTTCGCAACACCCTGCAGCAAGTTGTTGAACCAATCATCTCAATGCTGACAGAATGCTTGGGTAGACAACTCTCGACTTCTTTTGCTTTGTTATTCCACTGGAAAATGGAGGAACCAAGCAGAAGTCACAGTCCTTTATGTGGTTGCTTGGCTCTCTCCACACCTTGGGGACTGCAAATGGCATTGATGGTCTTTTGCCACTGAACCACTGGGAAAGCTGTGTTGTACATGTAGCACAGCATATATGTGGGGCCCAAGGCTTGTCTTGGTCACCAACCTTGCATCTGAAGTAAAGATGAGAAGCCTCTTCACTTGAGAAGTGATACTTTTCTTCTGGTTGGCAAATGTCACTTCCCCACAAATAGAGCAGAAATTGTCCACGCTATTAAAGCACTTTCGAGGCATTACTGTTCTGTATTGTGCCTAAATGGATAAAGTAATAACAGTTCCATGGAACAGTAGCTTAAACTGTCTGGCACAAAGTCTGAAATATTTTCAATTCTCAACCTTTCCGACAGGGCTTTCTATAGTGCACTGCTGACGTCAGCTTACTTCAGCAGCTGCCTGGCAGTAGTATTGCATTGCATCAGAAAACGATGCAATCAACTCTGGATGATGGGTGCACGATGGTACTATGCAATGTGATGCAATATTACATCATTCTAGGCTGATTTAGGATGTTGGTGCAGTCCTACTGGATAAATTTACATGGTGAAACATATAAAGTGAATTATATGAAATATTTTCAAAACGAGAGCTAATAAAAAAAATTGGGGGTTATATTCATGTTCAGCACACCAAGATACTACAGGTTAGGGCCTTTGTAAGTCAGTAATGATCTCACTGTTGACCAGTGTGATTGATTGATAGATAGATAGATAGATAGATAGATAGATAGATAGATAGAAAGAATGAGGGAAAGAGAGAGAAATTATCATTAAATTCTTACAACTATACCAGGTAAGTACTAGTATCCAAATGGGAAAACAAAGACTTTGAATGATTATATGCAAAGCTTGAATTCAAACCTACATCAGTTGAACTCTAAAGCCATGATCTTTTCACTGTATCAGAGAGTCCACAGTAGAACTCTCGGTATGAGAAAGCAGGATGGGTGTACACAGAAATGGATTTAAATACATGAAATAGACATAGCAGCCAATGCTAAGAAAAGAATGCTTCCACATGGAAATGAGATTGGCAAATGCCTTTCACTTTATTTGCATAATCGAGTATTAGATATTAAGTTTAATCAAAATGAATAGAGAGTAAAATGGTAAGTTTCATATGGAGTTGAGGATAGACTTTAAGTTGTAGAGTTAATATAATTGGATATAAAGCAGATTGGTTCATAATTTCAATTGAGTAAATTCCATAAAAGCTCCAAAAAACCAAGAATGATGTTTATGGGAAAAGACACTTTTAGTTTTAGATTTTAGTCACTGACTACATGTATCTATGCCAACATTTTCCACACTATATTCCATGGACTGTTACTCTTAAAATAGAACTCCAGCATTCAAATCATTTGGAGAAACATTGATTTGGTAATATCAGCATTTTCTTTATTACATGTACATAAATGTAAATTTTGAAAAAGACAAATTATGCTAGGAAGCCCAAACCTCCCCATTGATGGGGTTCCAGTTTCATAGGGCAGATAGCAGGATCAACCTCCCCCAATATGTCCAGATAGACTTTTTCAAGATATCCAGAGCAGGTTTTTTCCAATATGTTTCATATTGGGATGTGCAACTAAGATAAATAAAAGTATTGTGGGCCTCAGAAGAAACTGTTACCATTAACGTTAAAGAATGAAGATCACATAGATTCAGGGACATCTCCAGAAATAATTTTTTTAACATAGAAACCTATCCCAAGGCAGGGCAAACATCTAGAGGCCAGATTTTTGTCATAGGATGTCATCCCTTCCTCAAACTGTGAGACACCCTCCTCTCTCCTTAAAGCCCCAACTCCCTGTCTCATTCTTTAGCACAGGATATAAACCCCTGGATTATCCCATTTACTTTAGAATTTATAGTCATGTAAATTCTCCATACATATATAGTTAAATGTGGTCCTTTTCATCTAGTACTCTGATGTTAAGTTGTTTGTTCATCCAGCCCCAGAAGAACCCAAAGGGATAAGAGGATTCCCCCCACCACCCTAACACATTTTCCTTAAGGAGTAAATTGGAAACTTTTTGCAATTGTTGAGCAAGGAAAAAGTTTGACAGGAGTTAAGAGTAGACAAGTTGAGAAGATCATTCCATTACTCAACAACCTTTATATGATATGTTGTATGTCTTACTTTATTCTTTCACCTTTGCGCTGAGAAAACTGGCATAGTCCTCAAGAGCTATTAACATGAGAGTCTCATTTTCTGCTGGTTCCATAACTCAACTACTTTAACCTTCCTTAGAATTAAAACGTCCAAACTCAGGACAATTGACCTTGTAATTACATATGGTTTAATGTTTCCTTTTCCCCTAAAATTAAAACTAGGAGCCCATTCCTTCTACCTGATTTAATTTTAACAACTTATTATTGATCTTTAGGGAGAAATGAGGAAATCTTGGGGAAGGGATTTTGAAGTTTAGTTGGCATAAGTGTAGATTTAAAACTTCTAATCTTAATGAGTTTGGGACATGGTCTATGCATTTGATTTTAATTCATAGACTGCCTCTGAAGTGTCCAATAAATGGTTTGGGTGACTTTTTAAGTGGGCAGATTTAAAAGTTCTCAGGAAATGCATGAAGAGATAAGAAAGAATTCTACTTTCAGAGTTCCATACCCTCATCATAACCTTTAACAAATTTTTTTGTTTTCCATTAAGGATTTCGATAATTCTCCTGCAGGGGCAGTTGGGAATTGTTTTCCATGTTACATCTGCAATATAATGACTGAATTTCAGAGTGAAAGTACTCATAGAGTTGATAGGTGAGTTATAGAATAGCAGAGAAATGCCACGTTCTGAAAATTCTGCCAGGTCATCTAACATCTTGATCTGATCAGAAAAAGACAACATATGAGAAAATTAACATTGATTGAGTGCCTACTGTGTACTAGACACAGTACACCAACTGCCTTCCCAAAATTAGAATTCCAGTCCACATCACAGGGTTAATATCATTGACCTCATTTTCAATGTACAGAGGCAAAGTAATTTCCCGAGTTACACAGCTGGGAATGACAGAGTTTTGAATCTGTTCTTGAACTGTTTTGAGTCTAAAGTTCATGTTCTTCTGATATAAAACAATGCCTTCAGTGGAAGGGTGGTCTTAATTCATTTCACTTTAATATTGATGATAAGAGGAAGAGTTCATTTATGATAAGAGGAAAAGTTCATGGACTTTTTCTGAAGGTCATAGGAGAGACACAACTTGAGAAACAAAAGAACTCATTTTCTAAAAGGAAGGAACATCTCAAAAGCCATTCATTTCACCTCAGCCTGGTTTGCCACTGAAAGCAGTATCCAAGTCCTAAATTTAGCAAAGTTATTTAATGGATACGTCATTTCCCTACATATTGTGGATTTAGTGATGAAATTAAGCAGTCCCCACCTTCAAGGATTTCACAGAATAATGAAAAGACACCGAAAACATCAAGTAAAATCTAATTTGTAATAATCTGGAACCAAATGGAGTTTTTTTTCTTTTTGAGCGATATAGTTGAAGGCATTGTTTTATATCAGAAGAACATGAACTTTAGAGTCAAAACAGTTCAAGAACAGATTCCAAACTCTGTCATTCCCAGCTGTGGAACTCAGGAAATCACATGTTTATACACATGTAACTACCTCTTAAATTGAGATATAGATCATTTCCAGCTCTCTGAAAGTTCCTACATGCTCCTCCCCAATCAACACCACTCCCCCAAAATAACCATTGGTCTTATTTCCATCGCCACAAATCAGTTTTGCTTTTTCTTTAACTTCATATAATGGAGTAAAATAATAAATGCTCTTTTGAATCTGATTTAACTTATTCAATATTCATCCACATCATTGCATATAGCAGTAGTATGGTCCTTCTCATTGTTGTATTGTGTGTAAATGTACCACAATTTATTTACCCATTATAATATTGATGGAGATTTATTTACCATTTTCAGCTATCAAGAATAGAGATATGAAGAGACTTACACAAGACTTGTAATGAAACTCCTGAATAGACATGGACTTCACTTTAATATACATCCAGGCAAGACTTCAGAATATTTGTATGAAGTCATCTTACCAATGTCACTCTTGCCAACAATGTACGATAACTCAACTTGCTCCACATTCTCACCAATATTTGGTCTGATCAATTCTTTAAATTTCATTCATTCTAAAAGGTGTGTAGTGGTATCGTTCTGAAGCTTAAACTCGCAT
The DNA here is from genome assembly GCA_004024925.1 of Scalopus aquaticus. Classification (NCBI taxonomy): domain Eukaryota; kingdom Metazoa; phylum Chordata; class Mammalia; order Eulipotyphla; family Talpidae; genus Scalopus; species Scalopus aquaticus. The sequence goes on from PVIJ01024761.1 coordinate 11,550, forward strand.
TTCCCTGTGAACTAATGATGTTAAGCACCTTTTTATAAGTTGACTGGTTATTTGGATTCTTTCACACAAGCTTGATGCAGATTATGAAGAGCTAGCTTTATTTCCTATTTCACATTTCCAAAGATTTATGAAAAGCACTTTTCTTCTCTCCAATCCTACCTCAACCTCAATTCATCCTCTTCTCCTTTGCCTCTCCAAATTAACATGCTTCCTCTC